>JAFMTC010000216.1:0-22561 GCA_018845635.1 Nicrophorus orbicollis
CACTACATGGGCTATTATTACCCCTGGCATATACTTATTATAGTTACTTATCACATATGTTAATGTATTTTTTTAGATTTCTTCTTAGTGAAATAAATTCTTCTATATAATACTAAATGAGTAACTGTTGGTGTCTTTCCCAAAGAGAATTAGCCTCTTTGAGAAATGTTGATAATTTTAAATTGAAGAATGCTGTGACAGACGTAGTATAATTTCTTATACATTAAGCAGCATTTTCCTCCACCTAGTTTATATATTTTTAGATTGTGGTTTGAAAATTATATTTCTTTAATTACAAGCAATTAAGACTAGAATCACGGATATAAAGAATAATTTCTTCGTAATGTTAGTTTGGTTGCCTACCAGGATACAAGTATATGGTAGTATACATAAATAATTAACATAGTGTTCTGAAAATGGCGGATAGTTTGTTTTGAAAGTTAATGATTGGTTGTTATATTTTGTTTCTGGTGTGGTGTTAGCAGAGGGTGATTCGATTGAGACAACGTTTATAAATTTTTGTGAATAAAAAACACAAAGTAAGCTAATGCGAATTCTATGAATTTGCTAAATCAAACTGTTAGCAATGTCAAACTATTTTGGGTGATATTATTAATATTTGTTTATTTCTTTAGATGAGTAGCAATCACAGTATGCAGGTGGTCTCAACCCCTGTAAACAGTGGTAATGGAAACGCAACTCGCCTGAGAGACATTGAGCATTTAAGTCAGCTCTCGGACAACCTATCAAGCTTATTCATGAATCCTGATTACTCAGATGTTACTTTTGTTGTTGAAAACCAAAAGTTATATGCTCATAAAGTATGTCTAATATTGATAATATGAACTACAAATTGTAATTTGACTTTAATACTTTCAGGCAATACTAGCAGCACGGAGTGATTATTTTCGAGCATTATTGTATGGTGGCTTAAAAGAGTCCAATCAAGTATGATTATAAGATAAATGCAAATAATAACATTTTTATATACTACATAATTTTTCAGAGTGAAATTGAACTCAGTGATGCTCCTCTTGAAGCTTTCAAAACCCTATTGAAATACATCTATTCTGGTCATATGTATTGGAGAATTTTGAAAGAGGAAGTAATATTGGATACACTAGGTTTAGCAAATAAATATGGCTTTCGAGAATTGGAAAAAGCAATTTCTGATATACTTCAACAGCTTTTGGCAATGAAAAATGTGTGCGCCATTCTTGACACTGCAAGACTTTATGGTTTAGAGCAGTTGGTGCAAGTATGCAGAAGATTTTTTGATCAGCATGCCACTCAGATTTTGGTCCACGAATCGTTTACTCAACTATCCCAAGATACTCTTGTCGAGCTACTCGAGAGGGATTCCTTTTACGCGCCTGAAGTAGATATATTTAAAGGCGTCAGCGCTTGGTGCAAAGTTAACCGTGATTACAATGATCGTGTGATGAATTGTGTTAGGTTGCCTTTAATGACGGTCACTGATTTACTAGCATTTGTTAGACCAGCCAAACTAGTTAAACCTGACACACTCCTTGACGCAATAGCTGAAAGAACTAGTTCTAGGATTAGCTGTTTACCGTATCGTGGTCAATTATGTAAGTTAACGAACGGTAATGTCATATTGCAATTTGTAACTTATGTTTAATTCTAGTGGTTGATGAAAACGTCGCTTGCAACAGTATGGGTTCGCAGGTGATAGCTGGAGAGTTAATGGACGCTTTACTGGACGGAGATCATTACAACTATGATCTGGAGAGAGGATATACAAGACATGCTATAGGTGCTGGCTGTGATCAGTGCATTATAGTAAGGCTGGGAAAACCTTCAATCATAAATTACATCAAGATGCTGTTGTGGGATAAAGATTTAAGGTACTTGATAGTAATGCGAATTAGCACTTTATTTCTAACGACTGTTTTAGATCTTATTCTTATTATATTGAGGTTTCGATGGAACGTAAAGACTGGGTTAAAATCGTCGATTACAGCCATTGTGCGTGCCGTTCGTGGCAAACATTGTATTTTGATACACGCGTCGTGCAATACATAAAAATTGTTGGTACACACAATACCGTCAACAAAGTATTTCACTTGGTGTCATTCGAGGCTTACTACGAAGAGAACATCCCCACTTTGATTGACGATATTATTTGCCCCAATTACAATGTAGCGACTTTGCCTAAAAGCGCGTATGTCATAGAAGGTGTTTCGCGGTCTAAAAATGCACTGTTGAACGGAGACACAAAACATTACAATTTGGATTCTGGATATACTTGCCATCAACTAGGATCTGGTGTCATCCTGATACAATTAGGTCATTTTTAAATTGGTACTGCCACTGAACATTGATAATTAATTATTGTGTTTAATATTAGGTCAACCTTACATCATTTCGAGTTTGCGGTTGCTCCTGTGGGATTGTGATGACAGAAGTTATAGCTATTACATTGAATCAAGCGTTAACATTTGGGACTGGGAAGTTTTGGTAGATAGAACTAGGGAGAACTGTAAATCTTGGCAAGTGGTGACTTTCCCCCCAAAACCCGTTGTATTTATTCGAATCGTCGGAACTAGGAATACAGCAAATGAAGCAAGTCAACTTTAACCAATATATAATAACTGTTATTTATTAATATTGTTGCTTAGGTATTCCATTGCGTACATTTTGAGTGCCCTTCGAGCGAGCAAGTGGAATGGAACGAAACAATGAGCGAGCAGAAACCAGAAACATCAAAAAGGACGTTGACTGTATCAAATGTCGCTGGCGCATCTGATGGAGGAAACGGTCAACCTACTGAAACTGCTACAGAAGCCGAAGAGTTGCCATTCGCACTAGAGGATTCAATTGACTAAAATCACCATTCATTTCCATTTGTTTTGTTGTTTATTTTTCATCGTCATTCTTGCTAAGATTTACGCGCGCCCTAACATTGGTTAATCTTTCTTTTCTGTTTTTTTTTATTTAGATTAATTAATTTATAGGCGGTCGCGGATATATTGTGATTATTTTTTTACATTGACGTTTATATCTACATATAAATCTGCTATTTATTAGGTTTTTAGGAAATTAAGTACTACTAGGGCTACTTATTAATGCACACTGATTAGAAAACGTATATAATATTAATAAAGTTGAGCATTTTCATGTCATTAAAACATCTTGCTTAACTACATCTGGTCCAAATGTCTCCGAAAAACTCCTGTCCTCTGTTCATGTCCTCGCAACTCGACTCGTTTTTCACTAGCAACCAATGACCGCTGATAGATTCTCGTCCATCGCAAACACGGCATTCTCCTGCATGTAAAACTTAACTAAGATAATATTTGCTTTGTGTTAATATTACCTGAAAATGTAGCCATATGCAGGGTGTTTTCATGTACTGCAGTGACTATCATTAAACTCAATTTGGGGAATGGAAGTAGTGCAGACACCGCCCAATCAGCACACTGGTTAAAGAACCCGGTTTGGTCATTGATTACACGAATTGGCACGTCAACCTCTGCTCCCTGTTTCAATTCCGTGATGTTAAATTGTACCCCAGCTTCTGCGGATTTCCAAGATCCTTGTAACGAACAAGGCATACCTAATTTTAAATATTAACTTTATTAATACAACACTTTATATTGAAATTTACAAATAGATGAGAAAATTACGGATTTTCAATCAACCTTCTTTTTCTCCATTGAATCTTCCATATTTTAATTGTCCGATTCCTGTCTTGATTGCCGCCAAAGTATCTTCAACGCTACTCGTATTACCTCCACCATCTGAATAAGGCAAATGATTCATTGATGAGTGCGTTGTCAGACTACTGGGCATAACAAAATTAACATTATACTTCATGTCTTTGGTGATTGATGATTCTGTAGAGGAAGATCTGTCAATAGCTTCGCATGTTTCCCCTTCTGGGATATTTGCTCGTACACGAATTGGATCGTTCATTACAGTTTTCTTCAACAAATTCTTAACATCCTCTACTATTGGAATCACCAAATTGGGCATTGCTCGCGAGGGATTGATAATATACTTATGAGTATTCAAATTTGTGGAAATAGCTAAAGGACGAGTGGATTCAGTAAGAGATGGTAGCCGTGGAATACCAGTAGATTGGGTCATAATCAGATTTTTAAAGTTCAATTCGGTTTGAATCGCCGAATTCGCCGCTAAAGTTATTAAATCGTTAACTTGACTGTTTTCAGACTTCGGAGCGGGTGTAGGCTGTATCTGGATGTTGGGCATGCTTGCAACGCCAGCTATGATTTTATCCACACTATTTTTATTAGTTTCTTGAGCTGGTATCACGATGTATTGAGGTGAAGAACTTGGCCCATTATCCAAGTTTTGGTTGTTTGTAACAAATTGCACTGGATTTACTATCTCCGAAAGTTGTATAGTATTTAGATTTGCAGGTGGTGTTACCAGATTCTGACGATAAAGCAAGTATTGCCGTTTATTTCTGGGATTATCTTTGAATCTCATCAAGTCGAGCATTTCTTTGGATAAACGTGTTTGCTTTAAAAAAGGATGAGATTTAATAAAATAACTCCTCTTGTAATTATGGGCATCTTCTTTTGGATAGCAATGACTCAAATAGGAGATAAATAAAATTGCAAGTAACTTCATAGTCACTTTTGATGTAAGAAATAAACAAACGAATTTAGGCAAGGCCTCATTTAAATATGTGTTTTAATGCAAAAATAACAAACTTCTCAATACAAACATTTGAATGTAATGCTGCTAAATGTTCGTAAAAAATCTTAAATACTATTTCTTTTTAAATCACAGTATTATACCATCATTTATAGATTAAGAAACGCAACAAACATTCTAAATATAAAATAATAAAACAAAAATATTAGACGTTGCTATTGTCATATTATAATATATAATAATAAGTAAACTTCTTTGAGAAGATAAAAATACTGGTACTAGTAACAAAAACGTAAATATAAAACTAACTTTCACGAATAAAGAAAAAAAAATATATAGGAATTCAACAAACAGCCTTTGGAACTAAATATAAAGTTCATTCTATAAAATGATAAACATGTGAATGAGGAATTACCATTGCTCTTCGATTTCCTCGACAGGATTTAGATCATAATTTTGCGCACCAAAATTGTCACCTCTTACATCGGTTCCTCCAAACTTGTTAAAGTCACCGGACATCGAGGCGGAGCCTAGCCAAGCGGGAATTTCCTGTCCAGCTTGCTGAAGTATTCTAGCCAATGAGCTCGCAATGGGTCCGTTAACTTCGGACTCAAAGAAGCTTGTAGCCTTTCCACTATTACCGACGCGTCCCGTCCTACCAATCCTATGAACGTATTCATCAATGCTGCTGGGCAAGTCAAAGTTGATCACATGGTGGACATTTTTTATGTCTAAGCCACGCGCAGCAACACCTGTAGCGATGAGAATTGGTTTTGAACCATTCTTAAAATCAGACAAGGCTTTCTCGCGTTCCCTCTGCAGGCGGTCTCCATGGATACTAGTTGTTGGCATGTTGTTCTCACTGAGAAATGATGCCAGGAAATCAGCAGTGCGTTTGGTCTCCACGAAAACTAACGTTCTCTTATCGGAACCTAGAACCAGATTAGTAAATTTGGTATTCATATAACTTTTACATCTCAATATTCAACCTTGTTCATTAAGTATTTCTATCAACTTAGTCCTCTTTTGGTATTTATCAACTTCGAAGAATATTTGATCTACATCCTGACAAGCACCGCCAACAATACCAACGGTCACAAAAATGTAGTTGTTTAAGAATTTACCAGCGAGATGCTGAATTTCTTCAGGGAAAGTCGCTGAGAACATGAGCGTCTGTCTATCTCCCTGCAAAATTCAAAACATATTAAAAAAAACCATTGTAAATTGAAATTAACATTGCTTACAGTTTTGACCATAGTGGGATGAGTTAGTATCTCTTCAACAACAGGCATAAAACCCATATCAAGCATCCTATCTGCTTCATCCAGTACTACACATTCAATGGAGGAAAATTTAACGTGTCCCTTTTCAACGAAATCTCTTAACCTTCCTGGAGTAGCAACCAAAATGTGACATCCCCTCATAATCTGTGCAATTTGATAGTTCACACTAGTTCCTCCATATACCACCACTATTTTGAGAAAGCTTCTCAATGCGAACTTCCTAGCTTGCTCGTAAATTTGAATAGCAAGTTCTCTGGTTGGAGAAACAATTAATGCTTGAGGTTCAACATAATTGTCTTCCATCACGAGCGGTTTGTCAGACAATAACTTATTAACGAGGGGCAAGAGGAAGGCTGCAGTTTTCCCTGAACCTGTTTGGGCGCAAGACATCAAGTCACGATTTTTCGAGATGATCGGGATCGAGTACTTCTGGATTGGCGTCGGTTTATTGTAGCCAGATCTCTTTATGTTTTCTAACAAGACTGGGCGTAAACCAGCTTCCTCGAAAGTATTGACACGCTGTGGATAGTCTTCACCAGTTATCTGTAATAGAACCAAAAGTAAGTCAATTTGCAGAAACAGTAATGGACTTTATAACTTACGTTAATACTGATATCTTCATATTTGCAAAAGTTGATACCAGTGGATATACCAGTATTAAACAATTCGTCATCTGCCAGATGCTCTGGGACATATATATCCTTAGGTTTTTGTTCACCTGCAAATAACGAAAACTTAGTACCTGTAACTAATTCACATGTAGTAATTTACGTTTTTCGTTAGAACCATCATCATTTTGATCTTCGTAATCGCCGCCACCTCCGTTGGAATATCCTGCGTTGTCTCGGCCTCCTCTGCCTCCACGACCGCCACCTCTACCTCTTCCCCTTCCTCTACCTAAAATAATCAGTAAAATAAATAAATGTTGCTATATATTTACAAAATGTTTGTTACATAATGTTTGTTGCATATATGAGCAGGATTAAACATTTGAAATTTTCTGTTATAAAATACTGTATTTTTAATAAAGAAAATTAATTTAAAACATAAAATGACTAGGTAACTAAGAACATATCATGTATGAACAAAACTTGTAAAACAGGACAGGATAAAGTACAATACCAAAATAAAAGAACAGCTCCAAACAAGAGAATGAGATCTTAAAATAAAGCCAAAACTTTTTTCAGGGATAAATTAATGAGCATCAATTAAAATTGTTAGTATGTGAACTTACCTCTTCCTCGATGTGATGAACCATTATCACCATCTTCATTGTTAGAAGAGTTATATGATCCCTGCCCACTGTTATAATTTCCTCCTCTTTGATTGGAGCCACCATCATCGTTGGAACCCCAATTGGAATCCTCATTATCACCACCACCCCAATTTTCATTTGTGCTGTTGTCCTCTGAAATGGCAAAACCTCTACCTTTCGAGAAAGCACTGCCTTCACTGGACTTAACACCAGCAGGGTAATCCTAAAATAAAAAACAAATGATCAAAAACTGTTTGCTCAATTACATGGCATTTATGTAAAATTATATTTTTGATGGTTTTTTTTTATAAACAAATTGTAAGTCAATACTTTTATACCCTGCACTCACCATTACAGGAGTTTCATCCCAGCCTTCATCCATTGTTGCTACTGCCCTAAAAATAAAACGCAAGGGTCATTTACTTCAGTCATTAAATTGTGCATTAAGAGTATTCAAACAAATACTCGACAGGAAAGCTAAATAGTTACTTACTGTTCTATAAATTCGTAGACACCGAAATAAAAATGTCTGCTCTACAAAGCACGCTCAAGAGCACTCAAGAGGATCAGACGAATTTTGCGGTTTTTTGGCCGGGAATTCAACAAAGAGAAATAGAGCAATAAAAAAGAACAAACACCAATGGCGCAAGCGTACTGCCAACGTCATGCAATTTCAAATAAGAATTGCTGGAGTTAAACCGATTATTTTCACTAATTAACTAAAAGCAATTACCTAATTAATATTAGCAATATTAATTATACTATTAATTAAGGAACTTTAAACTTATATAAGTAATTAATGAAAAATTTACAACAACTGTGTTCTGCAGCACCATCTGTTACAGAAACATCATAATTCTACCGATTCCCAACTAATTTGAAAAGTAAAAAAAATGTGTTGTGTAACTTTACACGTTTACAATATTTATTGCAAAAGTCACAAACGGATAAAAACGAGAGATTTTTATATAACAATAATAGTAATGCAAACAATCTAAAAAACAACTTTTACAAAGGGCTTATGATCGCAGTTTTGCCTTTAAATAATAATTAATTAAAAATTATACTTATTGTAACAAAATTCTGATAAAACAAAACTATCACAAAGGGTCTTATATCAAAAATTAAAAAATATACCAAAATCCCTCAAAAAGTTTTCGTTAATAAATACTTAATGCATTTATCATAATACCAAATCCATTGTAATGTATGGGTATATTCCACAAACAATATCAATTTGCTACGTTCCTGAAAATTGGAGTCAAATTAGGTAGGATTTCTTTTTAGATACTTATTAATTGATGTATGAGAATTGTAAACTGTATAATAATAATATTTATTGCAACAACAACTACAAAAAAGTACAAACTAAAAATAAAATATAATTATTGCTATTACTGCAATGGGCTATAGACCATTGGCTTTCTGAGCTGTGTAATTAATTGAAGTAAATTTATTTAAATGCAAATATTTTCTTGAGCCCTGTAGTGTGAAAAAGGTTTACGATGCGTTTTGCAGAAATCCGTCTAGTCATCAAAGTCTCGAAATAATTTTATCTCAGTATTCGTAATACTGGTTTGAACACGTAACGGATATGTGCGGATATGCGAACATAAATAAACAGTTCTAAAAATACATTTGCAATATGAAGACTTATTATTTTAAAGAAAATGATTGCAACTTTGTTTTGGTGACCGGAAAATTAACGACAAGTAATAATTTTAAAACATCTAAACAGAAAATGCGGTTTATAGCTGTTGTTATGGTTGATCATTATTTTTTTTTTATTGTCCATAGGTCTCTGCAAGAATCATGTTTTTTGCCGCCTTGAGCTTTTTCTTGTACTCTAGTCGTAGCCAACTTGTTTACTATTACTGTATCCATGACGTTAATATGTTTAGTCTAACCACATACAAAAGGATAGCGGGATATTGTTTACTCCTTAATATTCTTTTCTAATCCGTCTACCTTCTCTTTTATAAAGCGACATTTAAAAAAAATAATCATAGTTGGTCTTAGTCTACTGTTAAACAAAGATTTTACTATAAAATCCACTATAGACAATTATACAAATTAATCCACGGTGTCTAGAGACAATTCATCCCGGGACACGATACTGTGTTTTATATCTATTTATTTACTAGTTAGATGCTGATGTCCTTTTATCCAGTTCAGTTTTTATTTGTTTTATGATATGGCTGGAAATATCAACTTTAAAACTAATATCTTAAATGTTGATACATTTTTTCATTAACGGTAAACATACACATTTCAGATATTATTCTTTGAATAGATAATTCTAAAATATGTTAAAAGTAAAATATGAATAACTGAATATTATATAACTTTTGGCAAAATTTTATTTAGAATTATTTCTGGGTTTATGGTTTGTTATATATTTGTACTGTAAAGTAATTATTTACTGCTTTCATTGTAAATGACTATCTCGTGTTGTGGTTAGCCGTCTTATTATCATACTTGTCCCTTCTTACCTAGAGTGTTGTGTCTGGCGCAAAGTGACAATGCTATTTTTATTACCCTAAGCGTAAAACCAACATTACGAGTTTAGACCCCTCATCGAAGTATCTATCGATACGACTTATTATATATACATATATAGAAAGAGATTCTCTTGAAGACTCACAATCGATACATTTATATATAAACATTTAGTATTAGGACTTTGAATGTTATAATTTCTTGAAAACTCAGAGCAAGTAATAACACAATGGGTATAAAATAGTCCACAAAAAATCTGAAGAAAAATAGATTTTAATAACGCCTATGAACCACATATTCTGTTTTTACACTCTTTTATTTTTGTTTTCCGGTCACTACTTATTTTCTAACAACGGGACATTATATATCCGGGGGCCAACCTGCGGCTCTTTGAAGGATTATTTGCGGCTCTCGATAAATGTACCCGAGTTCCCTTTTTAATCTTTGTGCTCTTATTTTAATACCTTTTTTTGCATACCTTTTAAATATGTATTTAATTGCGGCTCGTCAAAAATTTCAAATTTTGAAAAATAGTCGGACTATCAAGGAGCTTGACCACCTCTGATATATATCAAATGAAATTATTGACAGGATTTCATAAAAAAATATTGTTAATTATCATTGCTTTAAAAACTACATCTTGTATCTATGTTATTCACTAAGAAAAGTGACACTATGGATGCATTAGAGCCGAGAAAATATAATCAATAAGTATACGAAAGATCGTATAATTAAAATTACTGTGGTGAAAGTAAATGAACTATTTCACCCATGACTTTCAGTTAATATCTTCCCATTTTACATACATTATAATTCATTTGCGTACTCTGCTTAATTAATTTTGCCCATTCTATTATTTCTAATTCTTTAAGGAGTTAATAACTTCACGTCTCTTCTTTTTATTTATTTGTTGAAGTAGACTGTCCACCTAAAAACCTTTCAAAACGAGATGTATGGTCACCTTATATATACTCCGAAGTGAAATAATTTCATAAACATAAAAGGAATTTCAGTATTTATTATTTTAAGAATCGATAGTAACTTTCGTTTTTAACAATCTGTGTATTGATTTTTATTAAACTTAATGTCGTGTAGTGTTCCTGCATGAAATGTACACCCGAGACATGTAGATGACAGTTAATTTCATGGAACCATAATAGGACAAGTTTGTAGTCTGAGTATATTTTACAAACTATGTTATTTTTGAAGAGAGAGTGAATATTTAGAGTAGAGCTTTCTTCGAATTATAAAATTGAAAATTGCTTTAAACCTAACAGTATTCCCGCAAATACTTCAAAGATTTTATAGTCCAAAGGGAATTATTTATATGTCGTTGACGTTCAATATATTTGCTGTTATTGTTACATATAATAAATAAGAGTTGCAGCCACAATTAATAACACGATATTTGAAAACCAAAGATGCGGTTGTATAAGATATGAATTCTGAAGTTTTAATGCCATGTCAAAAAATTGATTTTCATTTTCTATGAAAGTGGGAATCGATAATATTGAGAGTACTGAAAGTTATTTTTAATAATGTGTGTGTTCAGAAGTAATTATTTTTGAAATCGAATCATTAAACTGAAGGAAAAAAATATTTACTAATATTAATAAAAAAATCATCAAATTTTTATACTATATTTGTATAACATACATTTTTCTTCCAAGTATGGGTTTAAATGGTAAGTTTAAACAAAAAAAAAGATGTTACGTGGGGGCACGAAAATAATAATTATATAACAAATTAATTGTCGAATGTTCGTTCTTATAGAAATGTTTCCACTGTTTACTATCCTGGCACCTATGATTTCTAACAGACGTCAAAATGCCATTAGATGAAAAAAACATTAATTCACTAAATGTTACATTCCGTGCGTCGGCTGAAAATACGTTCCACTTAAAAAAAAGAATGTAGTTTTTAATTAGATTTAAGCGGAGAAAGTGGAGAGGAAATCTTGCACGATCTTCTTCAGTTGGGCATCAGATGTTTCTGAAATTTGACCTTCCTTGGCAATAGTGCTCAACAAAGTCTGGTGGCTGGTCCTGAAAAAAATTTAAACATTAGATATTTGAAATATGTAATATTTTAGAATTTTGGACGAACTTGATGTGGTTGGAGAATTCCTTCTCGAATTCAGTGATCCTGCTGGGATCAACCTTGTCCAAATGACCACGGACACCGCAGTAGATGATGGCGACTTGCTCCTCGATGGCCATTGGGACGTATTGTCCTTGCTTGAGCAACTCAGTAAGACGAACACCACGGTTCAAGAGTTGTTGAGTGGCGGCATCCAAATCGGAACCGAATTGGGCGAAGGCTGCTACTTCACGGTATTGGGCCAACTCCAATTTCATCGAACCAGCGACCTAGAAAATATTTGTTGTTAATAAATTTGCTCTTATTTTTTTATCGGGAATGTCTACTTGTTTCATGGCCTTGGTTTGGGCAGCGGATCCGACACGGGATACGGAGAGACCGACGTTGATGGCTGGGCGGATACCCTTGTAGAACAATTCAGTTTCCAAGAAGATTTGTCCGTCAGTGATGGAAATTACGTTGGTGGGAATGTAAGCGGATACATCACCGGCTTGGGTCTCAATGACTGGCAAGGCAGTCAGGGAACCACCGCCAAGGGCGTCGGACATTTTAGCGGCACGCTCCAAAAGACGGGAGTGAAGGTAGAAGACATCACCGGGGTAGGCTTCACGACCTGGTGGACGACGCAACAGCAAGGACATTTGACGGTAAGCGACAGCTTGCTTGGACAAATCGTCGTAGATGATGAGGGCGTGCTTGCCGTTGTCACGGAAGTATTCGCCCATGGCGCATCCAGAGTATGGAGCCAAGTATTGCAATGGAGCAGCATCGGAAGCGGTGGCAGAGACGATGATGGTGTATTTCATGGCACCGGAGTCGGTCAAACGCTTCAAGATTTGAGCGACGGTGGATCTCTTCTGACCGATGGCGACGTAGATGCAGTACAACTTCTTCTTCTCGTCATCAGCGTCGTTGAAACGCTTCTGGTTGATGATGGTGTCAATGGCCAAAGCGGTTTTACCGGTTTGACGATCACCAATGATCAACTCACGCTGACCACGGCCAATTGGCACCAAGGAATCGACGGCCTTGATACCGGTCTGCATGGGCTCCCTGACGGAGACACGGGGGATGATACCTGGAGCCTTGATACCGACACGGAAACGTTGCTTGGTGTTGATTGGTCCTTTGCCATCAATGGCGTTACCCAAAGCATCTACTACGCGGCCCAAAAGTTCATCACCAACTGGCACATCGACGATGGCGCCGGTACGCTTGACGATGTCTCCTTCCTTGATCAACTTATCGTTACCGAAGACGACAACACCGACGTTGTCGGCTTCCAAGTTAAGGGCCATACCCTTGAGACCGGAGGAGAATTCCACCATCTCATCGGCTTGGATGTTCTTCAATCCATATACGCGAGCAATACCATCACCAATGCTCAAGACACGACCGGTTTCGTCCAAGTCAGCCTTTGGAGCGGAACCCAAGATGCGCTCCTCCAAGATGGTGGAGATCTCAACAGCACGGTTGTTTGGGGTGACATGGATCTTGCGGACTGCTGCAGTGACAGTTGGAGCAGCGGCAGCAACAACCTAAAAAAATCGGCAATATAATAACCTCGATTATACGGGAGTTACGTAATCTCGTCAAGTAAATAAGATTTATAAACTTATTGAACAATGTTGAAGGAATCATTTCCAATATGATCAATACATAGATCTGGAAACAACACCCTTCATTCAATATATAGCACATTTTGTCCCCTCAATATTAACATTAAAAATTCAAACTGAGTCTATTTAATGTGCAATACCCCTAAAATTATAAGATCAGTTATGCATTACATAATACAATTATCTATAGTTTTGTTAAACCCAAAATCAATTATGTAATAAGTCACTCATTGTGAACAGTTATAGATTATGTAATATGTCAATTTTAAAGCACAAAACATATTTTTTAAGTATAAATTGGAAAGGCAGATTAACCTAATTGTAACACGTATATATATATATATAATGCATCTTTAACGTATTTCAATAAAACCAAAATCATTTTGTATTCAATAGAAAAATCTAATAAGAATCCAATTAGAATTGGAATAAATCGAATTGGATTTAGGACTTTAGATCGCTTACTTTTTTTCACACATTGCAATCAATGATTATATAACACGCACACACAGTATATGCAGGGATCGTCGAAAGAATCCGCGACATAAATGGGATGTGGAAACGCCCAGATCATCAGATATTGAAGAAATTGTAGCTGATGAAGGGTTGCTTTTCGGCAATAGCACCTTTGCAAAAAATCAATTATCAATGTAGGACTGATTATGTCACATCGAGTGTGCCGACTTGTGAGTATGGGTCACTTGTTTTCAGATTTCGGTAAAATCTAAGGTAAATCCACGTAAAGCTAGAGTACTATAGACTTTAGGCTGTTGTTTGGACTCACCTTGGAGGCAGTGCTGGGCAAATTTCTGACCACGGAGGCGGCCAAACGTGCTGAAAGGAGAGACATTTCGAAAACTATCTGGCCAGAAAGATGGAGAACTCGGAATGGAACTGAGTGTCCGATCTACGGGACTCTGCGCAATTGCAGTCGTATACCACTCTAGTCAAAATCTTAAACCAGATGAATTATATAATAAGAGTTTTAATATGGCTTGCATGTAAATCTATTTTGCAATTAATTTGTATCTTTCCTACGTCAATTCAGACATATCATTGTCATGGAGAAAATAATAAAGTAATTCATTTTTCAGCTATTTTGCTAAATTCGCGCCGCCGTTTTAAACAAACTTCCGGCTAACTGTCAACCAAAATTTTATAAATTTTTCAATCAGGAAATTATTAATAAAATAATTTGAACAAATATTCTATTCATTTCCAATAAGAAGACAAAAATAATTTTAGTTTGGAAATACTTTTATTAAGATTAGAAGTAACAATTCAATAATTACAGAATCCAATTAGAATATCTACTTTTTAGAAACTTTTTCCCATTGAAAATAATTAATTAAATTAATTTAAGGTATAGTTTATAGTGGAGTTAACTTCGTAATAATCTTTATATTTCTAAAGTTACCATCTATTGGCAACGTTTGTAACATGTTATCAAATGTTAAAAACTATGTCAATCATGTTTTTTCTTACCAAGTCGTTGTAAACGTCTAACTTCAAGTCAGGCAGATTTTGTTGGTAATTGAAGTGACGGTTCGGTTATTTATTTTATCGAAACTTAAAGGAAATACAGGGAAAATGGTAATAAAACCTACCTAAATTGATTAAGGAAATATTACCTTTAATAGCAATTAATTGCATGCATCAAATTTCTTGTGTTTTTTGAAATAAATTGAAAAATAACATTTTTTAAGGTTATGTTTTGAATTTTGTTGCTTGTCATCTCTTGCTTTAAAATTGTTTTAATTCTACCGGGTTTGTGTTACAGGCTCGCCGTTATGATACCAGAACCACAATATTTTCTCCAGAGGGTACTGTAAAACTATATTCAATTTTTGTATTATAATTACATTTTTTCTTTAACATACTTTTAGGTCGCCTCTACCAAGTGGAATATGCTATGGAAGCTATTAGTCATGCTGGAACTTGCCTGGGTATCACAGCAAGTGATGGTATTTTGTTAGCAGCTGAGCGTAGAAACACTAACAAGCTTCTTGATGAAGTTTTCTTGTCTGAGAAAATCTACAAACTTAATGAGTAATTTGAATTTTAAAGAAAGGAAACTTATATATTACTAGTAACTGTTCTTGGTTTTAGTGATATGGCATGCAGTGTAGCTGGTATTACATCAGATGCCAATGTCTTGACTAATGAGCTTCGTCTGTTTGGTCAGAGGTATTTGCTGCAGTATGGTGAATCCATTCCTTGTGAACAACTTGTCTCCTGGTTATGCGACGTTAAACAAGCTTACACTCAGTACGGTGGAAAACGGCCGTTCGGCGTTTCCATTCTGTACATGGGCTGGGATAAGCACTATGGATATCAATTGTACCAGTCTGATCCCAGTGGAAATTACAGTGGATGGAAAGCTACCTGCATTGGCAACAATAGTTCGGCCGCAGTTTCTAGCTTGAAACAGGAATACAAAGAGAACGAAACCACGTTGAAGGATGCTAAAGCTTTGGCTATTAAGGTTTTGAGCAAAACATTGGATATGACCAAGCTGACTTCCGAGAAAGTTGAAATGGCTACATTAACCAGAGAGAACAACAAGACAGTTGTCCACATTCTGACGAGCAAGGAAGTTGAAGAATTGATTGCGGAATTCGAAAAGAGCGAAGCTGCTCTTGAGGCGGCCAAGAAGGAAAAGCAAATGCAGAAGTGATTTATTTTTTTTATTTTCGATGTAAATTTAATATTTAATTATGTATCCTTTCTCATGGTTTAAGAATTATAATAAAATTCTTATATAAAATGAAAAATATTTTGTTCCGTTAATGAAACGGTAAACGTATTATTTTTTGTAGGAATTCTCGAAGTTTAATCTTTGATGAATTTTATCTAAATTATGATTTAAAAATTACATTATTTCTGTTACATATAATAAGAAAATCAATTTATATTTTATTATAAATAACTGTACCATTTATTTGTCATCTTACAAGATGTAGTTACTAAGTTTTGAAATATTTTTTTAGCAAAACTTCAGTAAGTATACAAAATTACTGCTTAAACCACAATAAACCACTTTATGAATAAATGGATCTGGAAAATGATATTAAAAATAAACTAGTTCTAACAATATATTGACAAAGTGCACTTTTGAGGAGTCTTCAGTTGAATTGCTTTTACATGTGAACGGAAAACTAAGAACAAGTAAAAATAAAACTGATAAAACAGAATCATTGATCATTTGTATTATTGATAATTGGTTTTTCTGAAAAACAAGTTTATTCTGCCTTCAATTTGTACCATTTCTGTTTTTCCTGTTCTTTTATTGCTTGTTTCATATTTATTTCTGAGTTTTTAAGGAACCATTTTAACGCAATCTGTATAAAATGCACCATGACATTTTTCAAGTATTTACGCGAGTATCATGGGATCCTTTTTCAAGAAGAAATGTATATACAATTTGAAACAGATATGAGTCAGTCTTTTACCATGTATAATTTTTAGATTCCTGTCAAGTAAGAATATAACAGCCATAAAACGAACAAAAGAATAAGGCCAGATACAAAACAAAGAGTAAAGATAAACTGAAGAGGGACAAAACATGATTTTTGAAGAGATTTATGGTTTTAACAATAAAAACAATCAGCCATAACATTTATTGGCAACCTGTTCTGTTTTTACCTGTACTTGGTTTTCCCGTCACCATAATTGTTATACAAAATTAAGAACATAATCTTTATGAAAATAATGACAAATTATTGGCCTAATACTTTATTAAGATTGTCGCAGACCATAGGCAACTCTATTTAAAATGTTTCGTTTATTTAAAAATTATTCATTAAATAAGATAATACATTTTTTTCGATGGCTCCAACAAATTTGAAGAACGCTGTGCTCAATAACAATAATCCTGCCCAGTCTATATAAAATTGACATGTATTTCAAGTATCCATAAGACTAAGGTCAGCAGACATGTGCATATGTTCTGTAAAAGGGAGTCACGTGTATCCTATTTTAGCAGCAAAATTATTGATTTCTCATTCATATTGTGCAATACCTGAAAATTGGTATTGGGATAAACGTATTTTCATGGAATACTTATATAATTTGAATATGTTTTTTTTTGGTTTGTAAATTATACTTGACTGTACTTCAATAACTTTACTAGTCACAAAGGGCTAGTTTTTACAAAAAATTATACAATTGAATGGTTTTTGTTAATCGGTTATCACTTTCAATAACTTTTCAATTTTCGAAATTTAGTTATCTTTCTCATGTGTATATGCATGAAAATTAGAGACTAATAAAAATTAGTTTCAGCAGCGGAGAGGATTTTAAAAGAAACTGATATTGTTGTGTTAATATATATTTTAAATGTTAAGTATAATTACGTTGCCTATTACAAGTTGAAGTAAGAAGCAAATGGAAACCGAACTGGAATGAAAAATAAAAACCATTTAATGGATTGTCAAAGAGAAAACGTATGAAATAAAATCGAACACAAAAAAAATAACAAAAGTAAATACTGTCACAAAACGAAATAATAATAATAGAATAAACAGAAGAATGAATAAAGTTTAATTTGCACCATTACAAAAAAATAATAATTACTCATGAATTTACGGAAGTTATTTAAAAACTAAGGATATAAACTAAATCTTTACATTATTTAATAAATTTCATATATATTTTTAGTGGATTTTTTTTCTATTACTTGAACATTTTTTGTATTTTTTTTTAAATTTTTATAAGTTTTATTTTGTTATATTAATTGTTGTTAAGGGGGCATGTATCTAACCGCACATTGCTAAGACTTAATTTCACGCATTTTTGTTTACGTTGCCCTCCCGGGGCCGCACTGTCGTTAGAATATTTAGACTAAGCATCTCGTAATTAGTCTCGTGGGGAAAAAAAACCTAAACTAGAGTTTACCATCTACCGAATAACACCGCTAAAAATAATTAAACAAACAGGAAAGTAATGACGAGATATGGTGAAATCCCTATCTCCAGAAATAAAAAAATATAAATTGTGGATTTGTGAAATGCGAACCGTGAGATTGTGGTGCATATGCGAAGCTGTTGTATTCTTGAATTGTTTCTTAGAGTAAGGGATTACGACAGTTGGGTGTTGTTGGGTGGGAGGGGCACGAGGCCTGGCTGGGGGTGGACTACTCGATGTTGTAGAGCATGCAGACGTTTCCGGTAGCCTCTGACGGGGGAACGATGGGGCTAGTCGGAGACAGTACTGCAAAGCCGAGGAACATGAATGTCCTGATCAGCATGGATCGGTCGTTTCGATCGCTCGAAAACACCTAAAAACAAAATAATAGAAAGATGAAAGATTTATCAACATTGTAAGTGCGTTAGTACTAACCACGACGACATGTTGACAGTTCAGTTTTTCCTCGGCAGCCTCGAGCAGCGAGACGAAAGCCTCGCGAGAGCCTTCTGGGAGCATGATTGGTGGCAGGGCGACGTAAAGGGTCCTGCCACGAAGCACGGCATCCCAGGGCTGACGGCCCGTGCGGAAAGTTAGCCGCAGCGGCGGCGGTGCACCCCTGGCCTGCCCAGGGGCATCAGGACCACCACAGAGGCCCTGTACCCAGAGACATGGAACTACTGAGGCTGGAAGCAGATTCACTATCGGCGGAACGCTTACTACTCAGCAAAAAATTTTCTCTGCAACAGCAAATAAAAATATACATTAATATATACGTCATCAAGTCATAGCAACTAATAGATTATTTCAATTAATCATATATACACAACGCTCTGCATTTATTTCCTTATTTTCAATTGTTTTACAAACACGTCATTGATACAATATAATTAAACCTTTATACAAAATAATGTACGGCTCCTTAATGAACTAGAATAGCAAAAAACAGAACATAGACTAAACAGACCGTAACAGAGATAAAAAGATAAATAATAACAAAAATGATCAATTTTTACTAACAGCTATAGATAACATGTATTCTTTTCCGCTATTTTTGCCTTGGATGACTAAGAACGGAATAGCGAAAAAACAAAACATAATTTATAGCCGTTCTATATGGTGAGCTAGATCCGGAAAACTAAGAAATGTAATGTGAAAATACAGAACAAGTGGTTTATAACCATTGTTATGGTTGATCATTTTGAATTGTATGTTTATTATGATTGTTGACCATAGGTCCTATCAAAAAAACATATTTGTTTCGGTACACTTTACAGCGTTATCATATCATATCATTTAACTACATATTCATTCTTCAGTACCCAATAAACATAACATACGTAGAAATATATTATCAAGGAAATACCACTTAGATTATAAAATTTCCATTCTATGATTCATTTATTGATATTAATCATATCTATGTTTGAGTTGTGCATTTACTAAGACATAAAATGACTAGAAGTTTTAATAAATAGAAATTTCTTTAAATGAAAATCATATTCAATGGTCAATAGACAAATTCCCGTCCTTCTTCAATAAATCAAAAGAGCCGAATATTTAATTTGTTGCCCCTCCTAAGATAATACTGCTATGACATTTATAACAGACTATCAGCCATTAATCTTTTAACAATTCTATTATATCGCATATAATAAAACTGTATTTACTTTATTGTTAATATTACAAGTTTATAATTAACATTTTGATGTGTTTACTGTTCCAATATATAAATAATCTTTAATGTTACTTGAATAACATGAAAATTAATAACAATTTCAAGCTAGTTAAGTGGTTATAACATTTACATGCTTTTACCAGAAAGTTCCAAAAGAAAAACAGCGACATTGCGAACGAAAGGGTTTTGAAACTTTCGAAGAGGATATATACAATTATGCATATGTAGGTTTTCTAATGGATTAGTTGTGTAACGTGCATAGAAATTAAACTTATTACATAAACAATTATGGTAGTTAGACATGTACACAACATATATGTAAGTTTTCGTTGAAATATATTTATGAATTAGTATCTGTGAAGCTCTTGTTGTCTTTGTACAGCAAATAACAATGTTAAACTCCAGGAGTAAATATTAATTCAAGATTAAATTCTTTATAATCGTGTTGGAGAATTATTGAAAAACAATTTAATTTGGTTTCGTTTTTGTGACTTATATATTTCAAATAACGCGAATTGTAGAGGACGAGAAGAGCACGGACATTCACTTTTCGTGATTGTAGTAAAGTGTTCAGGCTCGATGTGCGTCTAAGTGGGACGCAGCTCAGTCTTCTTATCGCGGATATTTGCAAATGAAGGCCAGACCTTTATTCTGTTATCTCGGAACTACAACGTTGCCTACATAATTAACTAACAACTTCAATGAATTTCATATGAAGAGTCGATCCTCGTCGGTGACTCCAAGTTCAATTGCAAAATTTGAATAACATCTACAATTCCTTCTCGCTTAGTAACAGATGTGTTACGCTAATTAAACACTACCACACAAAAAAAGACTGCTTATCAACAGGAAAATTGCTTAAATGTGTCGATGAAACCAATTGCTGTAATTATCTTCTTGGAAATAAACGCAAAAAAAAATTGCGGCGCAATAATTACAGTTACGAGACTACGGAAAGGAAACCCGGCGTAAGGTTGACTCTCTCTCTCTCTCTTTTGTTGCCTTTGATAAAGTCAGGTATTTATAGAGAATAAGGTCGGACAATTGGGACCGGTGTGTGAGGCAAAACAAATTCTTAAAAAAAATATAACTAAATAACAATGAAGTGGAATTTATTGAAAAACAAACGATTTGTTGTATTTGCTGAAAGCACGTTAGATAGCAGACTTTATTGATTAGATTACTGCTCGTGGTTTCTTTGAGACTGCTGCAATAAATATTAACTTGCTCTAAGCGAATCATAAATGTAAAGGAGACGGGCCTCTTACGATGTTATTCCCAAACACCGTTTATAGTTAGCAAGCAATTACTGCAATATTTATTTTGTCAGTGCTAACAGGAAATAAAAAGTGCTTACTAGATACAGTTTAGTTTCGTTTTCCTGGAATCTTAATGACGTCTTTACATATCCATTACATTCCTATGAATTACTATTTATTTTGGATTGACTAATTCTACAATAATTAATATCAAAAATATGATCTAATATTGCGAAATTTATACATGTTGTTTCTGAAACTACGATACACATATTGTTGTGATAAGCTAAGCTGTAATTCGTTTATCTAGTAGATATGAATAATAAAGATAGTATTTTAGTATACTCATTTATTAATTAATGAAGTTATGAACTTGTTAGCAAAATTAATGTATTCACATGATCTTATTTATAGTTTTAAAAAAATCACGTTCCCAGAAATCTAAATTTCAATCGTTTTACAGAATCAGATAGTAATAATCTTCATCTTACACTTTACAGTTAAATATTCTTAGACTGGTTCTGTATTTTGTGATGTCGATCACGTATCATTTAATAAATAAATTGTAGTAAAAATATGTAATTTTTTAAAGAAACGTGTATTGTAATGGAAAAATTTACTAAAATTCTATTTATAGTTTAGTAAATTAATATAATTAGATCGATTACATATCGATTAATATAAAGATTGAACAGTTTTTAACATAACGTATTTAAATTTACACACAATTTTGATTTAGTACAATTCCAAATTATAAACTATAGCACTGTACTTAGTTGTTTTGTTGTGCAAAACTAGGAGAGGTTTGAGTAAAAGTGCCATATATCGCAAGGTCTAGAAATTAGAAATCAACTCCATCATTTCTACAATCTCGCAGCAAAAGCGTATTTGCAGATTCCGCAGATACAAACATTTGCACGTACAGTTTCAAAGATAGAAACATGTTTTAATTTGGTAAAGGATGGAAAAATAAACGCACAAACCCATTAAAAACAAAACGGATTTGGCGAAGCCAACGTGAGATTTATATAACGAACGTCAATTGTTACATACTTGGCACAGTAAGTTTAACTAAAATGGAAAGTTACGTTTGTTTACGTGCAGAAATCAAGCTTTTCGCCAAATAAAAAGCATCTGCACTGGCAGGAGGACACGAATTTAGAATAAATAAAACGCAATTGGCATTAGCGAGGCACGTGCCGTTGCAATTGTTTTAATGGTTGTTATACATCGCTGGGTTTTGTTTTGAAAATAGAACTCGGATCAATATGCGATCAGCTGAGCTTCATCCAGTAATTTTCCAGTGGCCTTTGTTT
>JAFMTC010000219.1:11938-47359 GCA_018845635.1 Nicrophorus orbicollis
TGATTCCATAATGTACTGCATTCCTATAGATCATTAAAACATATTGCACATTGAAGACATTACTTGTAAAGTAATACTTGAAAATTTGATTCCATAATGTACTGCATTCGTATAGATTATTAAAACATATTGCATATTGAAGACATTACTTGTGAGGTAATACTTGAAAATTTGCTTCTATAAAGTACTGCATTTCTATAGATCATTAAAACATATTGCATATGGAAGACATTACTTGTGAGGTAATACTTGATAATTTGCTTCTATAAAGTACTGCATTTCTATAGATCATTTAAACATATTGCATATTGATGGCATTACTTGTAAAGTAGTACTTGAAAATTTGTTTCTACAATATACTGCGTTTCTTTAAAAATATTTATACATAACACATTACTTGTAAAGTAATACTTGACAATTTACTTCCATAATGTATAATAAATGAATTAATTACATTTATTGTTAAATAAGAAAATATTATTCTATTTAAATGTCATTATGTCAAATGTCATAATGACTCATTTATGTCACCTGTCAAATAATGATTGAACTGTCATTGGAACGTAAAACTAGTTATATAGTCACGAAACTTAAATAATGTTATTATGACACCTCATAAATAGAAGATATTTATTTTAAATGAAATTAAGATTGAAAGATTTTTTTTTCATATTACATGTGTACGTTAAAAACTGTTAAATTATCAAGAAATTTAGATTACGTCATTATGACATTTGACACCTGTCAAATAATTTTGAAGATGTGACATTTTAAACAATAAAACAACGTATTGATTATAAACTTACTCGATTTTCGTTTAAAATGAAATTCCATCTGAATGTGTTTTTTTTTTAATATTATGTAAAACATGTGCAGTGAAAGCTGTTAAATAGTCATGAAATTTAAATTATGTCATTGTGACACCTATAATAATGAAAATGTAACATCTTAAATAAGAAAATAACGTATTGTTTATTAAATTAATTGCTTTTTATTTTAAATGAAATTAAGTTTGAAGGACAATTATCGATATTACGTAAAACGTATCAAATAATTATGAAGTGTTAAAATTCATCAAACGTTATTTGAGCTGTCATGCGTCAAATAATCATATAAGATGTCACCTGTCAAATAATTATATAAGCTGTCACCTGTCAAATAATTATATAAGCTGTCATCTGTCAAATAATTACGAATCTGTCTTACGTCATTCGAACTGTCATGTGTCAAATACTTGCAACGGGTTGGAACGAATCCGTATTGCAATATTGTTTTCGGTGCTTCCGAGAGATGCGATCAAGTGCTTTAATTGCAAATGCCCCGTGTTCGGTCCTGTCTCGTCGAGGAGCGTCAAGAGGGGTGACGGTGTGAGAACCGAATACATTTGACAAATGAGAAACATGTCCTGCGGTCACTGGATCGGACAGGACCAGACCACCATGCTGGTCGTCCTCGATCGCAGCCCTTCAATCCCACACGCCCTTACTTTCTTTCAACACGAAACACACACCTTTCTTTCAACATGAAACAACACCTGTTCTCTCCTCTCAACAGCACTGCAGCATGATTTATGTGCGACACCCTATATATATATATATACACATTGTTTCATTCGTTTTGTGGTCAAGCTCGACGTGAGACGAAGAGCAGATGACAATGTTATTACTATATAAAATAAATTGTTGAAAATACAAGAAAAAAATGTGTAGACAATATGCGAAGACGTTACTATTTCTATTTGTAGGTAAAATACTTTATTTCTCAAGTAATTTTATACCGGTTTTCAAAAAAATATATTTGTTAATTTATAAAACCGGTTAACAAAAAAAATAGCGCATTAATTTCTATCTAAAGTGAAGTGCATTTCAAATCGAGATTAAGCATATCAAATTGAGGGGCGGATTGCTTCCGTGTGGGTATTTCAACGATCCGGACGTCCGGGAATGCCAATACCTCGACGAGTTTCACCTAACAAAGAGATCTGACCAGAAGGGCCTCGTCCGTCCGTCCCTTTGGTCTCCATCCGACGCACCGCAAAAGACAAAGCTCGTCATTATTGCACGCTAAATTGAGCTCGAGCACTGAACATTTCCAATTCAAAGTAATTTGCTGAAAGTACGTAATTATATCATCTCGTATTTGTGTATTTCCAATGTTATATTCAGCAGGAGATGAAGTAAACAGCTGAAATATGCTGTGAGGCCAGCCGCAGAATGTAATATTTGCGAAATTAATTTCAGGAGGATGGATTTTCTGTACGAGAAGCTTGCGGCTCTCGGGGTTGGCCTAGGTTTGAACGTAACAGTCCTGTGCCTCCTGATCCACGCTCTGGCAACCGAAAAGCAGATGCGAACCCAAACCACCGGATTCCTCATCAACTATTTCGCAACGGAATCAATCTACCTGCTGCAGGGAATCGCCTTCATCGTCACGGAATCCGAGAGGTACGTGCACGCGTGCGATCTGCTCGTGAAGCTCATGGGTTTGCTCTTCCTGAAGTTGGTCGTATTCAACAGAGACCTCGGCACGTGCACGTTCTTCCAATTGATCGCGTTTCTTTGGATCAAGTACTCGATCATCAAAGTGATCTTCAACTACAATCCGCACATAGCCTTTGCGATCACTTATTTCATAACCCTGAGCATGGTCCTGGTCATGATGACCACGAATCGATTCCCAGTCAATAAGCACAAGCTGTACTTCATCTGCGTCTACTTGATGGTTTCCATCGGAAACCTCCTCTACGCTCTGGACTTGAGGAGCGATTTCATCGTCAGCTTCAACTTCTTGCAAATCCTGACTCCAGTTTACTTCTTCATCTTCTGGTACTTCGGAGATGCAATCTTCCAAGAGCATTTCCAATCCTTATGCAGAAAACCAAAGCAGGAGGACGAAATTGACTTCTGTTGCGATGACGACAACGCATCCATCAACATCACCTTCAGCAAGAGCAACGCAAACGTTTAACAAAAAAATAATTATTTATTTTACTAATTTTATTTGGAAATAAATTTCAAACAAATTTAATGATTGTTTTTGCTCAAACTTCATTTCTCTCATAGCCTGCTTCTTAATTACGTAATGGCAACATTTGTTTCGTTTTATTGTTTTGCTTTTCTTTCGTTTCGTGCAGAAGAAAACTGCGATGAGGAAATTCGTAAAGGCAATGACGTGACGTGTGACGAGTTAAGCAGCTTTTGTATGGAATTAGTCTCGTGTAATTAATTGCTGCTTCCATGCGGGGAGGAATAAAAACTTCCGAAAGATAACGAAATTTTATCCCGAAGTCATTTCCAACAATGCATTAAGTTAATTAAAGTTTCCGTGCTCATCCTTGAAGCATTAACTAGATTTTACGATTTCCAATTTACAAATTATAAACTTTTTTTTTTCATTTCACATTTTATTTAATTACTCCAAAACTACAAATGATAATTATTTCATTAAAAATGTTAATTAAAGATAAAACTTAAATCTTTCCAATGAATATAAAAGCGTATTTGTGCTTTGATCCGTTCTTGTGTTATTAGCAATCAAACTTGAGTAATAAAAAAATTAGAATTTTTCAATAAAAGCTTTATTCATATTTTTGTCAATAATTTTTGTAATTATGTTATTGCATCATATAAAAAATTAATAATTATATAAATATAGACATACTATTATACGTAATACGACTTAACAACTGTTACGCATTTTTTGTCGAATTATAATCTTGATTCTAGTAAATATTTCACCTCTTCACATTTTATTTAATTACTCCATAACAATTAACGATAATTACTTCATTAAAAATGTTAATTAAAGATAAAACTTCAATCTTTCCAATAAACATAAAAGCGTATTTGTGCCTTGATCCGTTCTTGTGTTATTAGCTATCAAACTTAAGTAATAAAAACATCTTAATTTTTCAATAAAAGCTATAATCATATTTTTTTTCCAATTTTTTGTAATTGTGTAATTACATCACAAGAAAATTAAGTAATTATATAAATAAAGACCTACTATCATACGTAATACGTTTTAACAACTGTGACGCATTTTATTTACATTTTTTGTCGAATTATAATCTTGATTTTATTTAGTAAATATTTCACCTCTTCACATTTTATTTAATTACTCTATAACTACTAATGATAATTACTTCATTAAAAATTCAAATCAAAGATAAAACTTCAATCTTTCCAATGAATATAAAAGCGTATTTGTGCTTTGATCCGTTCTTGTGTTATTAGCTATCAAACTTGAGTAAACAAAAATTTAGAATTTTTCAATAAAAGCTTTATTCATATTTTTTTAATTTAATTTTTGTAATTATGTAATTACATGACATGAAAATTAAGTAATTATCTAAATAAAGATCTACTATTATACGTAATACGATTTAACAACTGATTCGTATTTTATTTACATTTTTGTTCGATTTTTCACTTCATCACATTTTATTTAATTACTCCATAACTACTAATGATAATTTCTTCATTAAAAATACAAATCAAAGATAAAACTTCAATCTTTCCAATGAACATAAAAAAATATGTGTGCTTTGATCCGTTCTTTCGATATTAACTATAAAAATTGAGTAATAAATATTTCGTTATACATCAAAGAAATCAAATTATGTAAATACTGTTACATAATGATATTTCTCTTCATGTATTCATTAATTGTTCCATTAAAATGTGATTATAATTATTGACTAATATTGATTTTAATGATACATTCTTACAATAACAAAATTAACTAGTTTTTTTATGTCATTACGTCTCTGTTTAATTAAGTGAAGATGCAACAATTGTTGCAAATGAAAAGTTACATAAGTTGCCTATGCAATATACACAGTTAACCATTTTTTTATATACACCCATACCTTGTTTTACGGCCTAGATAAGTTCCACGAAACTTGGCCGCAAAGCGAAAAGCCGTATAAGGAATCAATTATTGCGCTTGCGCAACATGTAGTATAACGACATGGAAAAGAAGTTTTTTGCCGTTATAGCGAAACATTTTAGGCCGTAAATCGAAAACGTGCCTTTATTGCAGAGGGCTGTTATAGCGAAATGCCGTATAGCGAGGTATGGGTGTATTATAAGTGTAAAGTTTTAGGTAACATTTTTTTTTGAAATTTTAGGAAATGTGATTGATATGTAAGGCAATTTTGCATTTTATCACATAATTTCGTTGAAAAACTGTGGTTATTGCGTGCTATAAATAAACATAAATAGGAGATGTATCCAAAATTTACATATCCATGAAACACCTGTGACTATGATTGGAAGGAGGTGAAGATGAAAAGGAAGGTAATAAGGATGTGACATTTGATAGTAATACCAGATAAAACGAGCGAAATAAAGGCACTTTGGGGGGCGGAAAGGATGGATCCCTGGGGACGATCGGGATGAGAAAACCGGTAATTGCCCACCATCAATAGGCTCGCCCCTCGAGTACTCTTCTACTTTCGCTACTCCTCCGAAGGGTATCTCCGATATCCGTGCCCTTTATGCGGTTATTAGCAGTTTATGGCATTCCTTTTTCGCTGCCCACTCCGCAAACTTATAAACAGCACCGACGGAATTGCCGTGAATTGTAAAGGAAATTCGTGGCTTCTGCAAATTCTATTCCGATTCCGATCCAACGACCTTCACCTTCTCCGCAAATTGCAGCAATTCATCATCATTACACCACAGGTGAGGCTAGTCCTCAATCTCAGATCCAATTTGAACCTGAACCCTACCTGCAATTGCATACAATCAGAATTGTAAATTGATGCCTGATGTGAAACGAAATTCGAAACAAATGGAAAAATTTACTTATTTATCAAATAATTAATGTAATTACCATAGTTCTTCTTTGATAATTTTTCAATTCTCATTAGGAAATAACTTAATTCGTGTACTGTTTTGTCTTCTAATACATGGTTTGACAACCTTCTAACCTATATTTCTTTTGACGCATTGTCACAAAATGACACCTGAAAAAATAGAAAAAAGTAAAAATGACGTAATTAAATTTAATATGATATTTCATAAAAGAAAAAACAGAATATTTGTAAATTTATTACCAGAGATACATTTTTTTGAAACAACAAAATGACAGCTGTCATCATTTGTTTCTGGTTAATAATAAACAATTTTTGACACTTCGATATAAGATGACAACCCTTAAAAAAATAACGTTCTGTATTCAACGTGAGTAAATACAGCATAATCAGAACAAGAAATTTCATAACAAAGAGCAGAGTATTTGTAAATTTATTTCGGGTCGTAATAATTAATTGAACCCAATTGTTTATCACGTATTTTTCTATGCTTTGACACGACAAAGTGACAGCTGTCATCATTTGTTTCTGACAGCAGTAATAAATGTACACTTTTGGAACAGCTTTGACTGCTGTTATTTTGCAACCCATTTGAAATCTTTTGACTTTGACGTAAGGTGACAGCTGCTATCTATCATTTGACGTTTGACAGAAATTTCAAATGACAGCTGTCAAAGCTGTGTATCTTAAGCGTACAGATGACAGCTGCTATATAACATTTGACGTTTGATACAAATTTCAAATGACAGCTGTCAAAGCTGTTTGAAAGTGCATCTTAAGAGTAGAATCAATTAATCTAAATTTCTAATTAATACATGTTATAGATTTATAATGCAATTTGGAAAATCCAATTAATATCAAAGAAACAACAACAACTAATCCATCGATTAGTATCGAATTTCTAATTAAATAACTAAGGATCCTACAATAATCCTTTGTGTTTTGACGATTATAGACCTTATGAATGTACACTAATAAATTTCCGTGAGCAGATTATATTCTATTTCGGGATTCATATTTCGCTTCCAGAAACGCACACCGAACCCATTGTTTGCCCCTAATCCTTTCTGGACTCCGGCCAGTGTCAATATTTGGTAATAATAATAGTGATCCTTCAGAACGCAAACATCGCATTAAGACGCATCATTCTTTCCCGAAACACGATAATAAATTGATAAGTTATGTTTGATAAACATTTCTGAGAAATAATTGAAATACAGTTGCAATATTTGTTTATATAATGTTTTAAATGCTTTAAGAAATGTTCATTTATTTGTTATTACATAGATCTTTCCAGAAATATGTATTAAATGGACATTTTATTTGATCATCTTTGAAATGGTTAGTTGTAATGTATAAAGCTTCAGATAAAGAAGGCAAGGAAATAGGAAATTCATGTTCGTAATAAGAAATAGTAAAGAAATCAATTTCAACTTTATTCCGATCCTCAGGACGTCATAAAACACATTTTATTGTCCTCATAAACATCAATTTTCCACCAACCAATTTTATTGATTGGAACTTAATCTCATATACAAGTTTTCACTTACAATTTACGCTTTATTTCACAAATAATTTTCATTTTTGTAACAATTTCATTTGAAAATTACTATACTTTGTATATTCAGCTGAATTTTGATTCATTTTCCCTTAATTCCCTTGAAAAATAAAAGGAAATTCGTTGGAACTAAAAGAAAATTGCACATATTTGAAGACTTTTTTTTCATTAATTTAGTAGTTTTTCTTGAACAATTATTAACTAACTTGATATTTTTTCTTTGATAATGGTGAGAAATATGAAAAATATTGAAATAAAACAAGAGATAAACGAAAAATTGACGAACATTACAAATGTTAATGCGTAATGGGAAATTGACTGCACAAGAAAATTGCTCAAATTGGATGTGTTTTTTTAAATAATTTTATAGTTTTTTTCTTGAACAATTAGTTATTTATTAAATAATTTGATATATTCTCTTTGCTAATGACGATATTAACGAAAAATTATGGAAATTTAACGAGAAATTCAATGAAGGAGATGAACAAATACGAAAATGGCACAAATTTGATGTGTTTTTTTAAAAATAATTTTGTAGTTTTTTTTTTGAACAATTAGCTATTTATTAAATAATTTGATATATTCTCTTTGCTAATGACGAGATTAACGAAAACTTATTGAAACGAAATGAGAGATTCGATGAAGGAGATGAACTAATACGAAAATTATACAAATTTGATGTGTTTTTTAAATATAATTTTGTAGTTTTTTTCTTGAACAATTAGCTATTTATTAAATAATTTGATATATTCTCTTTGCTAATGATGAAATTAACGAAAACTTATTGAAACGTAATGAGTGATTCGATCAAGGAGATGAACATATACGAAAATTGCACAAATTTGATGTGTTTTTTAAATATAATTTTGTAGTTTTTTTCTTGAACAATTAGCTATTTATTAAATAATTTGATATATTCTCTTTAATAATGACTAGATTAACGAAAACTTATTGAAACGAAATGAGAGATTCGATGGAGAAGATGAACTATTACGAAAATTGCACAAATTTGATGTGGTTTTTTTAAATAATTTTATAGTTTTTTTCTTGAACAATTAGCTATTTATTAAATAACTTGATATATTATCTTTGCTGATGACGAGATTAACGAAAACTTATTGAAACGAAATAAGAGATTCGATGGAGAAGAACTTATACGAAAATTGCACTAATTAGATGTATTTTTTTTATAATTTTGTAGTTTTTCTTGAACAATTAACTATCTTTTACATAACTAGTTATTTTCTCTTTGATAATGATGAGAAATACGAAATGTAAAGGGAAATTTGTTGAAATGAAACGAGAGATTCGATGGAGGAGACGAACAAACAGCAGAAACAAAGTGAGGGGAGCCGGAGAGGAGAGCATACGTGGCAATTATTTATATAAAAAAGGTCGTCCATTTAAAATCTGCGCCTCCGTCGTCCGTGTTGTACAAATGTGAATTTAACAGATAAATTGACGTCCCGTCCCGTTCGGAACGGACAACAAAATCGCGCGACTAAAGTCAGTGTGTGGTCAGAGCTTAAAACAACACGATCCTCATAATCATCATCATCATCGTCGGCGGAGCCGACAAACAGTTAACATCATCGATGAGGAGCGACGTTAAGCGGGACGACGACGACGCTGTGTGAGAGATGCGTGCATCCCAAACAACAGAAACAACGGGTAAGAGAAACGCATCAAAGTTTAGCGACGGCACGCGCCGATCTAATGGGCGACCTTGAACGACAATTCGACGTTCAAGAGCAAAACGCAAATTGGTCCACTTCATGTGTTGTTGTACTTACTCTCATTACCTTCATCATCATCATCATCATCCGAAGACATCGTCTTTTTTTTCTCTCGCGTCTGTTTTTGTTTGATGGGAACAATCAAACTTTGATCTCGCGTCTCGCAATAAACACCGTTCGAAATGACGGATGGTCCGCAAAACTTCAAAGGATGTTTGACAATTGTAAACAACGGGAGAATTGCGAGCGAAGAAGTAAACACCGTTTTTGCACAGTTTTTCTTTTTGTTCGTAGAAACTGTTCCTCTGTTTATTAGGAACGTGAATTATTATCTTCTTTCAAATTTTTAAAGACAATTCAATTTCATAAGTTTTCTCCTTCAAATTATTAAAGATAACTCTATTTCTTTAAGTATTCATCTCGTCTACATTAACAAAATGAAACTGTTTTTGAAACTCATGACATCTGTCACTTCTTCGTAAACTACTTGATGTAAAACATAAAACAATCTTGTTGACATTTCTTATCATTATGAGTTTTGTGACACCTGTCACTTGTGTATAAGCTACTTGATGTAAACTTGATATAATGCAATAAATACATTTAATGACATCTCTTGTCAGTGTCAATTTATTGATACCTGTCACTTCTGCATAATCTACCTGATGTTAAACATAAAACAATATTGTTGACATTTCTTATCAATATCAGTTTTGTGACACCTGTCACTTATGTATAACTTGATATAATGCAATAAATAAATTTGATGACATCTCTTGTCAATGTCAATTTATTGATACCTGTCACTTCTGAATAATCTACGTGATGTAAAACATAAAACAATTTTGTTGACATGTCTTGTCATTGTGAGTTTCGCAACACCTGTCACTTCTGCATAAGCTACTTGATGTAACCTTGATATAATGCAATAAACACATTTGATGACATCTCTTGTCAATGTAAATTTCTTGACATCTGTCACTTTTGCATAAGTTGCTTCATGTAAAACATAAAGCAATTTTGTTGACATTTCTTATCATTATGAGTTTTGTGACACCTGTCACTTGTGTATAAGCTACTTGATGTAAACTTGATATAATGCAATAAACACATTTAATGACATCTCTTGTCAATGTGAATTTCTTGACACCTGTCCTTTTGCATAATCTACCTGATGGGTAATACATAAAACAATTTTGATCTTGACAATATAAGTTTCGTGACACCTGTCACTTCTGCATAAGCTACTTGATGTAAACTTGATATAATACAATAATCAAATTTCATGACATCTCTAGTCAATGTAAATTTGACACCTGTCACTCTTGCATAAGCTGCTTGATGCGAAACATAAAACAGTTTTGTTGACATTTCTTATACACTTATTAAAATATAATAAAGCTCTCTTAGTTTAGTTGTACATTTTTTAATCAAAACTGACTGTGAAATATCCACTTTTTCAACATTCAATTAATCTGCATTTAACATTTTGTTGGTGTAATCAAATATTGGAAATGGGCAACGAAAACTGCGTTGATTTTAATGCATTTGCATACAGATGAATCCGAAATTGAATGTACGAAGCTATCAAAACGATGCCGGATAATGGTAACAATGCAAAAAAAAAACAACAACAACAACTGGAGCTTTGATGTGTAAATTTATGGATATTTATGCGGTGAGTAAATCGAAAAGCCGCTGAAATTGAATATTTCAATTTTTCAATTTAACATTTGCACCGAATCTGTGACTCGTTTTGTTTTTGGTATATGTGCAGAATTCGTGATGAGAGGCAGTAATGAAAATATATCTTTTTGTTTGTCTTTCAGGAACGAACGCAGCTGCAATGGATTACGACGTTATATCCAATTTCAGTATGGAAGATTATCAAAATGCTTCGCAGTCGATCAGTCCGGAGGAGTCGATGTCGATGATCCTCCACGAAATAGTCTTCTCGATAATCTGCTTGGCGGGGATCGTGGCCGACGGTCTGATCATCTACATCCTGAATCGCCTGAAGAACATGAAAGGAGCCACGAACGTGTACATCATCAACTGGCTGATCAGCGACACCTTCTACCTGATCTTGACGCCGTGCTTCTACCGGATATTCTCCGCGCTGGAGGATCTCTTCATCGGAGAGGAGATCGTCTGCGTTTCCTTCGAGATGGCCTCGATGCTCCAGGTGACGACCATAGCGTTCATCGGCGTGATCTGCGTCAGCTGGTACTTGGACGTGTTCGAAGTGAGAGCGCCCAGCGGACGGTTGCACCCGTACGTGATCCTCATCGTCTGGCTGATGGCCTTCAGCGGAATAGTCACGCTGTCCAGTCTGTGCGTGGAGTTCAAGTATTCGCTGATCTCTCATTACCTGCTGTTCTTCGGGTACGCAGCTCTGATGGTGCTCGTGCTCAGCATGCACTGGACGAGGTACGTGACCAAGGACAAGCCTCACGAGACGTTCAACATGAACCTGAACCTGGTCAGCGTCTACGTCGTCTGCTGGTTCCCCAGCTGGATATGCCTTCTGGTCTCCGTCGCTGAGAACTACTCCGTCCTTTATTACCTGTCCATAGTGGCCGCCTGTCTCGGTTACCTGAACCCTCTGTTCAACCTCTACATCTTCGCCAGGTGCAAGAGGAACTTCAGAATGTGCTTACTACAGATATTCAGGTGCATCCACAGAGACTACTACAGCATGGAGCAGGAATACTTGGAACCATCAGAAGACTTACTGAATCGTGTTTACAGCGTGACATGAACTAAATTTATTGTTTTCTATTAGTTTTTAACCTTACTTATACAATTCTTATTTGACATCTCAATTTCAATATCTGACAACAATTTGACATTTCCACATCTTTATTGACTTTCTGCCCAACAATTCTTATATTCTCTAAATCATCTTCTTTAATTATACATTACAATTTCATAACAATTCCTACTTTTTTCTTCAAAATAAGCAAATTCAGAAACATTTTCACCATTTCCCAAATTTGTTTAGTTTTTGTATATTGGTAGCAACAATCCATAATCAGAAGACCTACTGAACCGTGATTCAAATTTGTATCTTTTTCCATACTTTCCAATACTACACAAACTTTTCCAAATTTAATGCTTTCTCTTAGTTCTTAATCACACTATTCTCTAAATTCCTTTTCATTACACAGTACAATTTCGTATATGACAAGTACTTCTCTACTTGTTTTTTTCTCCAAAATCTTCCAATACAGAAATTTTGTCTTACACCTCCAAGTACAGAAGACTTACTTAATCGTGTGTACATAACGTGACCAATTTACCTTTTTTATATGTCTATTCAAGAAAACGCATATTTCTTCATAATTCGATGAGAACTAAGTATCAGCTGTAGTTGTAGGTAAAACGGGACATGACATCTAAAAACAGGTTACATGAACCAAAAACTGTATCTTCTCGCTCGGTTTTCAATCACCTGAAACTCTTGAAACAAATTCCTTTCACAATTCTTCTCTATATTCTCTCATCTATAACTGTAATTACATATTACATAACACTTTTATCGTCTCTACGATTTCCTCCTACGTTTCTCATCGCAGATTTTAATCACTTCTTCTGAAAGGTGAGATGAATCAATTGATACGTACAAAAATAAATCGTCGAGGACGACGAAAATATTGTATTTCTTTCCTTCCATGATGATGATGTTGTTGTTCGACTCGCCTCTCGATCGATCCGTCTTCGCTAACCGCGCAATCCATCAAATCCAGGAAGGTCTACACTCTTTTCTTTATGTTGTTTTATAATACTTTATATTTGCAATTTCTCAGTAAACTTTAATAGACTTTCAATAAGTTTATTCAATTCTTCAATGTACTTTTTACAAATTATAGTAATAAACACGTACATTTAAGCAAGTTTTATATGTTATAATATGGAATTAGTGTAAGAGTTTAGCTTTCGATTTAAGTTATGTTATTTTTTATATCTAATAAATAAATTATTACAATTATCAATATGTAATTATTATCCATAAGTTTTCTATAGCCTTGTTAATAATTTCAATTGAAACTTACTGAAATTTCAGAATTAAATTATAATTTTTGAAGATCTTAAATTTTAGAAAAAATCTTTATTTTATTTCAACATCTTTATTGGTATAATGCAAAAAACATATTTGATGACATCTCTTGTGAATGTAAATTTCTTGATACCTGTCACTTCTGCATAATCTACCTTATGTGAAACATAAAACACTGCTGTTGACATCTCTTGTCATTATGAGTTTCGTGACACCTGTCACTTCTGCATAAGCTATGTAAGCTTGATATAACGCAATAAACAAATTTGATGACATCTCTTGTGAATGTAAATTTCTTGATACCTGTCACTTCTGCATAATCTACCTTATGTGTAGCATAAAACAATGCCGTTGACATCTCTTGTCATTATGTGTTTCGTGACACCTGTCACTTCTGCATAAGCTATGTAAACTTGATATAACGCAATAAACAAATTTGATGACATCTCTTGTCAATGTCAACATATTTTTGCCCTAACTTCTCTATTTTACTTCAAAATCATATAATATTATACAGTTAACTGCATAATCTGACATCTCTTGTCAATATACATTTCTTGACAGCTATCATTTCTGCATATGCTACTTGATATTATAATACGTAAAATACATTTGTTGACGTTTGTTGCCTTGTCAATATAAGTTTCATGACATCTGTCACTTCTGTCACAGTTACACAGTTAAGTGCGCAAAAACGGTTAATTCGAATGTTAAAAGTTAAAATATTTCACGCAGTCAACGCTTTTTCAAGGGGGGGAAAAATAAATGAGAATGAAAATATGTAAGGCTGAAAACGCTCCCCCTGTTCTCGTTCAGTTTATGAGAAAAGTTTGAGCATTTAGCCGCGGAATCACGTGCGTAAGTGTGCACTAAATATAAACGTTCCAGCAAATACAAGAAGTGGAAGAAGAGAAAAGGAACAACGAGAAAGGATACACTCGAACGAAAGAAAAAAATGAGTAGAGAAGATGACACAAGGATGCAAAAGCGAGCGAGAGAAATACATAAATAAATAAAACGCGAAGGATATCTCTCTTTCCTCCTTGCGAACGACAAAAGCGATCTCGTCTCCTTTTTCTTCGTGTTTTGCGCCTTTCACGTCATTGTTGCATGTGACACGTTGCGTTCGTCTCTGCAGCGTTTACGTATTTTTAAATATGAATGCGCCAAGTCCGGAACAATGGTCCTTGTGTAATCTGCACGAGATTGCGCATTGTCCCTTTTTTGCGATGCTTTCTTGGCCGGAAAACGAAACGCTTTTTCTTCACTATGTATTATGCAAGGAGGGAGGACGCAAAACAATAACGCATACAGAAAATTTGATCCTCGTTAAACGAGGTGATATTTGATTAAATCTCCATATTCATGGGCTTTGTCACCGAAAAATGTTTGTTGAACGGTGAGCGTTTTACTTTAATTGTGGTCTAAATCAACGTGTTTTTATTGCAATTAGTGTAAATAGTCATATAACTGTTGTTCGTGTAATTGCAAGAAAACTTACCGAAACGATGGAGAAGTTCGCAGTGGAATCAATCAAGATTAGGAGAACCTGAAGCAAGTAAAAGAAACTTTACTAAACATTCTCGAGAGTTAAGTAATGGATGGGATTCTCCAAGGAGGTGTTTTGGGTCCTCAATCAAACAAAATATTCAACAGTGTAAGTGTGTACAGGTCTAGTGGAAAATGTGTACTAAAATGAATGGTATTCCCCGAGGCAACGTATTGTGTCCTCCTACACAACAATTGCACGTATTTCAATTCCAATTGAAACCTATTCCTCAATTTAAATGTAGCCTCCTCCTCCTCCACCATTCACGTAACTCGATGCAGCAAAATAAATAACGGATCCGTCACATCCTAATGTCTTTCTCTCTCTCCCTTCGTATCTCCTTCCGAACGTAAAAATACACATCTTTCTCAAATATATTTCCACGTCCGCTGCAGCTGCAATACCCGTTTCCAATATCCGATGGACTGTGCACCATCGCAAATATTGCGAATCCCTAAACAAACTCTTTCGTCTGCGGAAATAAAAATTGTTGTATGGGGTGAGGTTGAGGGAGGAAGAGGAGGTTGAAGAGAGATTGCTGCAGGAAAAATGAACGATCACGAAGAAGACCCGTAATTAAATAATGAACGGAGTCGTGAGTAAACAATGGAATCCGGTTATGTGTACAAAGGAGGAACGAGAATAGGTGTGTTTCTGTGTGCGAGAGAGAGTGAGAGATGGCGATTTGCTGCGTGCTGAAAGATACGTAGACCCTCCTGCAAATGGAGAAAGGCAACTCAAACAAGTGGAATTCCCGTTCGGATACAATTGCATTTCCACGTTTGTTTTCGGCTTCGCGGAAATCCGCTTCGCAGATTCCACCACAATTTTTCAGTTTTATCTCAATATTTTCTTATTTTGTGTGTCTTTAATTTATAATTCATTTGGTTATTATTAGAAAAAAGAACTTATAAAGTAGTGTAACTTCTGAATTAGGATCAATAGCTACGGCAAAGCGACCTTAGCAACTGATGTAGCATCTATGACAAATGCAAGTTTCTTTAGCTACTAACGTAGTGTTCATAGCAACTGCATAATATCTTTATTAATAACTAAATAGCTACATCAAAGCGTCCTTAGCAACTGACGTAACGACTATAACAAATACAAACTTCTTTAGCAACGAAAGCAATGTCCGTAGCAACCGCATAGCATCTTTATTAATATGTAAACAGCTACCGCAAAGCGTCCTTATCAACATATGTAATGTCTATAACAGATGCAAGTTTCTTTTGCAACTAATGTAGTGTTCATAGCAACCGTATAGCATCTTTATTAATATCTAAATAACTACAGCAAAGCGTCCTTAGCAACTGATATTGCGTCTATAACAATTGAAAGTTTCTTTAGCAACTATCGAATTATATTATGCAGCAAAGAACTGACGTAGAGTGTATAGCAAATGCAAGTTCCTTTATCAACTAACATAGTGTTCAAAGCAACTGCATATCAACTTTATTAATATCTAAATAGCTACCGTATAGTAGTATCCTTAGCAACTGACGTAGAGTCTATAGCAAATGCACGCTCCTTTATCAACTAACATCGTGTTCAAAGCAACTGAATATCATCTTTATCAATATCTAAATAGCTACCACAAAGCGTCCTTAGCAACTTATATAATGTCTATAACAAATGCAGGTTCTTTTGCAACTAATGCAGTGTTCATAGCAACCGTATAGCTTCTTTATTAATATCTTTATTAATAGTAACCGTATAGCATGTTTAGCAACGTCTTAATAGCTACCGTAAATCGTCGTTATTAATTGATTGCAAGCTCCTTTAGTAACTAATATATTGTTCATAGCAACCGCATAGCATCCTTAGCAACTGATCTACCATCCATAATGTAGCCTTAATAACAACCACAACTGACATATTATCCATAGCAACTTGATTTAACTTCCATAGCAACAGCAAACTGAAATAATATTCATAACGACAGCCATACAAGTTACAACGACAACAGTTTCAGTTCGCCTGCATGACTTTCAGCGAATATTGCGTTCATTTAAAACATTCATTTTACCCTGCTAACATAGGACAAGCTATGAAAATGCAGTAAAAAGGAAATTGCTGAGCAAACTAGCAACTGAAGCGATACAAACGCCGCACGAAATTTAACAGTGCAAATATTAGTATTATAAAACCGCGCGAAGGATCCTCGTAACGAGGATGTGGACTTTCGTGCATTTTCAGAATACCCAAGGATGGAAGTACAGGTAACCGTAACGTATATTAAATAACAGCGAGGGAGGAGACAGAGCGAACACGTGCAGGGCATTAGGCGAAAAATAATTTTCGCAGCAAGTCGAAGGGCCTAATTTGTTGCAAATTGCAGGAGCATGCCCGGCGTACGAAACACCACTTCGGTAATTGATAATGACTGTTCTTCGGTTGGTGATTTCAGGTTCGATTCTATACTAACAGGTTAACGTTATCAAGTTAACTGCAGGTTAAAAATTGGAACTACCAGTAGTAATTTGATCTCGAATAAAGTTGCTTGAACGATATGACGTTAAGATTCATAGTTAAATCTTACTATAAAGTCAAAATTTGTGTACAATTAACTGTGAATTATTAGTTATTGAAAACGTGTGTGCTTTTCTATTTTAATGACATCATTAGGGCCAAAAGTAATTTAAAATTTGTATATTTTTCTATTGAAATAACATGATTAGGGTACAATTAATCGAACAATATTTGGACCTTAAACTGCAGAGTTACCAGTAGTTTAATCCCATATCTCTTTTGTGTCCAGGAATTATGAAGCTTTGTGTAATTGTTGTCGTGAAAAGGGATGGAGCAAAGCAAATATACACGCATTAATAATACGAACTTTGCCGGGGCTTATCGATTCCTGATGGATGTATTACGCTGTCAGTTCGCCTTTGGCGGAGTATTCCTCGTCCCCGGTGAATAGGAAACCCGTGGATCCGTGAAGATTGAAAGCCCGTTGATGTTTGGGCTATTATACCGAAGCCCTTTTTGCTGTTCCCTACTTAATGGTACCCGATGGTACGATTTCCCCATTCAATCCATTTGTTTCGCAGCAATCTGGACTCTCTGGCTCAAACCGTGACCGCATTAATCATAGCAATCCATAACAGATGTGGATTAGTTCACAGAAATCAACTGTTACACTAATGAACATAATTACAACAAAAAGTAAAGCAACTGTTTTATTTGACTTCAAAAGTAATTATATCTTATATAATTAGCTTAATTAATTAATAAATTGCATAATTAAACGTATTTTTTTGCAAAATGGTCTTTTATAATAAGTAAAACATTCAATTTTACTTATTGTTTTTTTTACAATTTAATTTTGAAACAAAAAAATGTGTTGCCAAAAAACGGTAAACACCATAGATCTTGTAGTAGGCTTATTGGAAACTATATAGTTTTATCTTTAATTTGAGCAGTATTTATATTAATTAGCATTAGTAATCATCGAGTAATTAAATAAAACTTGAGTTGAGAAAAAATTGTACAAAAATCACTATAACTTTTTCCATACTTAACATTAAGTAATAATTTTTATACTAGAAATTGCATAAAAATAGACTTTTTCTGAAGTATTAATAAAAAAACATAAAAGTTTATAGTTTTTTAATGGAATTTATAATAAAAGTAATTGGAAAATATATGTTATTTTATATTTGCTTTAAGAATTCTTTAATTAATTAGTGAATTCTTTAATTAATTTTAACCTGAAATATTGATTCGGAATGATTGTAATTGTTAAATTGATATCGGATTTCGTGTATATGTTTAAGGGAATTAACGGACGTAACTAAATAATGATATTAGTTTCGAAACTAATTTGCTGACAAGTGCAATTATTGTTGCGGAAACGCTATTAGAAGTTGTATTGTCAATGTTAATGCTTTTTATCAATTTAAAGTTTGCCCTCGTCGACAAACCAAAGTTTCCTCACGATAATAATTAACTAAAGTCTCTTTCTGTTCGACATCTGCACTCTTACGAATAATAGATATGTTCTACCTACTACATCTTAATTAGCTATCATTGAGTCTTAAAGCTTAATCATTAGTGTTAATTAGAAGCATATCTAAGATTCTATTCAGTTATTTATTTATAAATATTGACCTAAAACTTAATTATTATTATTGGAAATACTTCAAAGATTTAATTTAGAAAAAAAAGCTATTTACAATAACACGCACGTTGTTAGGAATCAATACTTGATTATATTTTATAGCCGATAATAAGGGACATAAATCTAATTCATGCATGCAATCATTAAAGTTCAAACAACAATAGGAAAACACGTGAAGGCATTCAATTTTGATTGTCTGAAATACATTGAATTTAACGTGTTTTTTTGAAGTAAATTACATGAAGACTGTATTAGTTGTAATTGTCAAATATGTTGCAATGGGAAGCCTGAACATTTGTCTTTAATTAGAATGCCAATAGATAAATTTATCGTTTATATTAACTGAAAAATTAAAACAATAGGAAATCATGTTAAGTCATTGTAAAATGTATTGAATTTAACGTGATTTTTTTCAGTAAATTACAGGAAAACTGTACTAGTTGAAATAGTTAAACATGTTGTAATAGAAAGTGTCAACATTTGTCTTTAATTAGAATGCTAATAGATAATTGTATAGTTTATATTAACTGAAAAATTCAAACAATTGGAAATCACGTTATGTCATTGTAAAATGTATTGAATTTAACGTGTTTTTTTGAACGAAATTACAGGAAAACTGTACTAGTTGTAATTGTTAAACATGTTGCAATGGAAAGCCTCAGCATTTGTCTTTAATTAAAATGCTAATAGATAATTGCATCATTTATATTAACCGAGAAATGAAACGAAATCCTTAACACAAAAATGTCCAAATTATGATCACCAAACGATTGCAGCTTTGGACCGCAAAAGCTGCAGGATGAAATTGAACAACACAGAAGGGTCTACGCAAATATTACCAATGGAACGCCCTTTGTGGGCCGAACATCAAAGCAGAGCGACGAACGAACAAAAAAAACGTAGCTGTTGCAATAAAATACTTTGAGCTTTCACTAAACTAATAAAGCTCGTTCACTTTATCCGTTTTTTATTTTTTTTTTGGTGAATTTACAACGCACTATGGATGTAAGCAAACTTTTTCGAGATGCGATCGATAATTGCTTGGGATGCTTTATGGACTGAGCGGAAAATATGGACGATTTATCGCATATCGCAGGAGTAACTTTTTACCGTTCGTCCTGCGAAATCCTCGGAGGCGGTAATGGCAATCCTTTAAACGATCCACTCCTCGGTTTTTTTTTCCTTGTGCACCGTTCCTTTTTCCCTCGTTTCAACGTGATAAAGTATTTGCGGGGTCGTGAATCTGTGTGTCGGATGCAACTTTGGAAATTCAGCGAATTCATTGCAGTAAATATTGTTTCAGATGACTTTCCTATTGATTTTATGATGCTATGAAAAGCTCATTTCTCATTGCGGATTTCAGGTTTTTAGTTGGGACAATATTGGGTTCAAAATATTAACAATAATTACACTTTTTGTTGTTTTTAACTGTAATTTTATGAAATTATCGAGAACTTCAACTTTTTTCATGATTTATTAAATATTAATATTCGACAAACCACTAAAATCAATGACAACTTTGTCTTAAAGTCGGCTGATCTGTTACGAGCTGTCGAAACTGTTAATAAAAGTAAACGTGAATTTTATTCATATTTGGAAATTTATTGCAGGAAAACGATAAACACTATAGATTTAGCTGTAAGCTTGTTGAAAACACTGTTATTTAGTTTATAATTAGGATATTATTTTTGATAATTAGCGTTAGTAGTTATCGAGTAATTAAATAAACCGTAAAGACGTGAAAATAAATTGTCGAAAAATTTTTTTTCCACATTTTATTAAACATTAATATTCGAAAACCAGAAATGCCAATGAAATTATTTTATACCCAAATTAAAGAACAAAATCTCGTCTTTCCAGTGAATCTATTTGCAGCTTTGTACTGTCATGGGTTGATCTGATACAAGCTGTCAAAACTGTCAATGCTGAATATGCCACGTTTTCACATTTCATTTGATTGCAGCATAATTCAACGAGTATTGTAAACTGAAAACTGTCTCCTTTCTCTTTTCTAATTGGGTTTACAATATAAACAATTATATAATCTTTCTTAATGATACCAAGTTTATGAAATAAATAACAAAAATTATCAAAAAATGACGTTTTTTTTTTAATTTTCACATTTTATTAAATTATAATACTCAATTACCACAAAGGCCAACTAAATGATTTTATACTCAAATTAAAGAACAAAATCTCGCCTTTCCAACGAACCTATTTACAGCTTTGTACTATTATCAGCTGATATGCTATGAGCTGTCAAATCTGTCAATGCTGAAAATGCCACGTTTTCACATTTCATTTGATTGCAGCATAATTCAACGAGAATTGTAAACTGAAAACTGTCTCCTTTCTCTTTTCTAATTGGGTTTACAATATAAACAATTATACAATCTTTCTTAATGATACCAAGTTTATGAAATAAATAACAAAAATTATCAAAAAATTACGTTTTTTTTTTAAATTTCCACATTTTATTAAATAATAATACTCCATTACCACAAAGGCCAACTAAATCATTTTATGTTCAAATTAAAGAACAAAATCTCGCCTTTTCAACGAACCTATTTACAGCTTTGTACTATCATCAGCTGATATGTTACGAGCTGTCAAAACTGTCAATGCTGAAAATGCCACGTTTTCACATTTCATTTGATTGCAGCAAAATTCAACGAGAATTGTAAACTGAAAACTGTCTCCTTTCTCTTTTCTAATTGGGTTTACAATATAAACAATTATATAATATATCTTAATGATACCAAGTTTATGAAACAAATAACAAAAATTATCAAAAAATTAGGTTTTTTTTTTAAATTTCCACTTTTATTAAATAATAATACTCAATTACCACAAAAGCCAACTAAATCATTTTATACTCAAATTAAAGAACAAAATCTCGCCTTTCCAACGAACCTATTTACAGCTATGTACTATCATCAGCTGATCTGCTACGAGCTGTCAAAACTGTCAATGCACCGTCTTCACATTTTATTTGATTACAGGATAATCACTCAAGATAATTACATAAACCAAAGAGAATAGTAAACTGAAAACTGTATCATTTTCATTGGAAAAAAAAGATATTTGATTTTAACAGATATAGATCAGTTTTTTTCTGATGTTTGGAAATCAGTTGTTAACTAAATTAACACGATTAATAACTATTTTTAGATAATTCTATTCATTGATTTTTAAACTAATTACAGCCTGAATAATTAGTTAATATAATGATTAACTTGCATTGAAAATAATTAACATATTTACAATATTTTGTATAAAAAAATTGTTCTTGATATTTGTTTCTATCAAACAAAATATAACTAATATTTGCAAATTTATTGTAGAAAAACGACAAACACTACAGATCTACCTGCAAGCTTATTGGAAACTCTATAATTTCGTTTTTAATTTGAATATTATTTATACTCATTATCATTAGTATTAATCGAATAATTGAATGAAACGTAAAGACGTAAAAAATAACTTTTTGATGTTAATTAAACTTTCCAACTTTTTTCAGCGTGATTAAAAATCGTGGATCTGATGGTTAATTAAATAAGTTTATACTCAAATTAACGATCAAAATCTCGCCTTTCCAACGAATCTACTGACAGCTTTCTCTTATTATCGACCGATCTGTTACGAGCTGTCAAAACTGTCAATGCAACGCTCCACGTTTTATGTAATTGTAGGATAACCACGCAGGATTATCACATAATTCAAGAAGAATCATAAACAGAAAACTGACTTCTTTTGATTGCGAATATTGCAGATATTTAGATTTTGTGAGTGTTTGAATAAAACAGATTTTTTGTAACAAAATTTTGTTTTTCAACACTTTCATTTTTTCTTTAATTACGTGATAATCGCTCAGGGAAGTTACATAATTCAATTAGAATTGTAAAGTATAAACTTTCTTCTCTTAATTTAGCAAAAAATTAGCACCGAAATTTCAATTTTGATTTTTTTTGAATTTTTATATTTTCCTTAATAATTAAGAAAATAATCTGCTTTTCTCTTATTTCATTGCATAATATTATAATAATAGCGTATATTTATAATATTTACAACTATTCACAACAATTTTTATAGTTTTTGATGATGTTTTTTTAAAATTTAAGTCATTTTTGTGTAAAATTTGGAAGATGATCTTCTAGTTAATAAAAGATATGATTATAACATTAATGTTAACTAGACTTGAAGCTAACATTTGTTTCGTGAAATTAGATTTCTCCATCGCCTTTAGTCTTAATTTTCCCATTAACACGTTCGAAAACGATACGGATTCAGACATTCACAATTTGCGAAAGCGGCAGCAATAACTAATGATGTTTTACTAATTATAACAGCGTTTTCCTGGTTTGCTAACGAGCTGCAGGTATGATGTAGGGTGGATTGCTGTTCATTAGAAAAGGGCGCATCTCCAGCCATTACGTATTACGAGGGTAATGGGTCCGCTCATCCTCCTCATCCTCCTCCGACCGAGGTGAATTTATCTTCAGACTCGAGTTCCATTCCATTCTGATCTTCATTCCGTGCGGAAAACAGGCTGCACGTAATAAATCAGGACACGCATTTCGAGCATCGCTTCACATCGGATTAATTAATTAAGATTCATATTTGTTAACACACCCACACACACAAAAGAAAGTTTACTTTATTTCGCAGACATTACACCATCATCCATCATCCGGATTATCTTTAAACTTGGAATAATGGAATTATCGTCCCAAATTTTGAGGTCCAAACAAGTGGACGGGCGCATTAAAATCACGTAATAAACTTAAAGCTTCATAATTTATTCAATGCTTTCAGTAATTGTAATCTAATCCAACTTAGTCATTCAGCAAAGTTGTAAAGTTCACTGGCAATTAGTAAAATGATCCAAATTTTCATCCAAACAAAGTAAATGTTAACATTTGTATCTGCAACTGTTACAGTGTACTGTTTCCTTTCTCGTGTTTCCTGGGAGTTAGATAAGAGGATAATATGTAAAATTGCAAAGTCGGATCAAATCAAAGTCGCACAGGGATCTGATAACATGAGTTAATCCAATTGTTTGCGTCCTTATCTCGCCTTATATATCGTGCAATCAATCTTTCCTTTGCGAAACAAAGTTTTCTCTCAGCAAGAGGACTTGCTTCTTGCGCAATTATCTCAACTATTTTAAAGATCTGTGACCCAGTTCCGCTTCACCCTATTCATCTGACGTGCATTGTTCTGCTTTCTAATGGGTTTTAATGATATTATTTGGTGGTTCTTAGAAAGATCATTGTCATTAATTTACAAATCTCGTGTGATAATTCTGAGGTTTGAAATTAATGATTACGTGAAGACGATGCAGTTTTGACATTTGACAGTTTGTAACAGAAGAATGGGTGATGTCACGAAGATTCCAGTGGGTTTATTGGAAAGGTAAGACCTTCAGCTATAATTTGATTATTGGATGGTGTAACTGTCTTAAGGATTTTGCGAGAAATTAAGAAAAAGCTGCGGTCAAATGAAGTAAATTTTATTTAACAAGAAAAACTTGAACATTTTGACAGCTCATAGCGGAAAAACAAGTGATAGCACGAAGATGCCAGTGGATTCATTGGAAAGGTAAGACTTTCAGCTTTAATTTGATTATTGGTTGGTGTAATTGTCATAAGGATTTTGCGAGAAATTAAGAAAAAACTGCGGTCAAATGAAGTAAATTGTATTTAACAAGAAAAACTTGAACAATTTGACAGCTCATAGCAGAAAAACAAGTGATAGCACGAAGATGCCAGTGGACTCATTGGAAAGGTAAGACTTTCAGCTTTAATTTGAATATTTGATGGTGCAATTATCTTTAGTACTTTATGAGTAATTAAGAAAAAACGGCGGAAGGCTGCGGTCTTTTGTAAAATACAGTAAATTTTGTTTATTTGTTTGAAAAACTTGGCATCTTTGACAGCTTATATCGGAAAAATCGGTGATAGCACGAAGATGCCAATTGGCTCACTGGAAAGTTAAGACTTTCAGCTTTGATTTGAATATTTGATGGTGCAATTATCTTTAGTACTTTACGAGTAATTAAGCAAGAAACGGCGGAAAGTATTTTGTAAAATTCAGTATATTTTGTTTGCTACTAAGAAAAACTTTTAACTTTTGACAGCTTGTAGCGGACAAACTGGTGATAACACGAAGATGCCAGTAGGCTCATTGGAAAGGTAAGACTTTCAGCTTTAATTTGAATATTTGATGGTGCAATTATCTTTAGTACTTTACGAGTAATTAAGAAAGAAATGGAGGAAGGTATTTTGTAAAATTCAGTATATTTTATTTGCTACTAAGAAAAACTTTTAAATTTTGACAGCTTGTAGCGGACAAACTGGTGATAACACGAAGATGTCAATTAGCTCATCGGAAAGGTAAGACTTTCAGCTTTAATTTGGATATTTAATGGTGCAATTATCTTTAGTATTTTACGACTAATTAAGAAAGAAAAAGGTATAATTTGTTTGCTACTAAGAAAAACATTAAAACTTTGACAGCTTGTAGCGGACAAATCCGTAATTGTACGAAGATGCCAATGGGCTCATTAGAAAGGTAATATTTTCAGCTTTAATTTGAATATTTGTTGGTGCAATTGTCTTTAGAACTTTACGAGTAATTAAGAAGGAAACGGTGGAAGGTATTTTGTAAAATTCAGTATATTTTGTATGCTACCAAGAAAAACTTTAAAACTTTGACAGCTTGTAGCGGACAAACCCGTAACAGCACGAAGATGCCAATCGGCTCATTAGAAAGGTAACATTTTCAGCTTTAATTTGAATAATTGATGGTGCAATTATTTGTAGTACTTTACGAGTAATTAAGAAAGAAAAGGCGAAAAGACTGCGGTCATTTGTAAAATACAGTACAATTTGTTTGCTACTAAGAAAAACATTAAAACTTTGACAGCTTGTAGCGGACAAACCCGTAACAGCACGAAGATGCCAATCGGCTCATTGGAAAGGTAAGACTTTCAGCTTTAATTTGATGTAATCGATAATGCAATTATGTTAAGGATTCTGTGAATAATTAATAAAATACACCGGTCATTAACTCCTGGTAAAATATAGTCATTTTTGACTAAGAAAAACTTGGAAATTTTGACATCTTGTAGCGGATAAACTAATGACAGTACGAAAATATCAATAGCATCATTGAAAAGGTGAGATTTTCAGCTTTAATTTCAGTATTTAATAAGCAAATTATCATTAACATTATTTATATAAGTTTGGCCTCAAATTTTATTAAAAAAAGAAATCAACATATCTTTGTTTATATAATCAATAAATTGTTAATATATGTTATACGAACTTTTAACTATAAATTACTTCATCAAACCAAGAAACTCTCCGCAAACAAACAAAACAAAAGATATATGGATGCAGTCCTCCATTTCATTACAAAATCTCGTCCGAATCTGAGTGAGCAAATTTCATAACAAATCCCCATTCTTCGTTGCTACGACTTAATTCAATTAATTGCAACGCAATAGCAGCGAGTTTAATTATTCCGGAGACGTCGGCCGAACGCTTTGATGTCGTGTTAATTGAAAATCCTAGGATTGCCTTCGAACGTTCTTCGTTCGCAAATTCCTTCGGTCGTCGTTTAATCTTTTCAATTTCGAAAACTGATTTTATTTACTTCACCATCAACACTCAATCCAGTCTCAAATATAATTAACTCAAACGTTTAGAGTACAAGAGTTTCAGTTTATTATATGTTAAATTGAACAAAAATATGTGATAATTTGAATAGTGGAATCATTTTTACTATTTAATATACCCATACTTCGTTATACGGCCGCTTTTTATACGGCATTTCGCTACAACGGCCCTCTTCGATTAAGGCACGTTTTCGATTTACGGCCTCAAATGTTTCGCTACAACGGCCAAATATCTTATTCCATGTCGATATATCTACATGTTGCCAATCTTGCGCATGCGCAATAATTGATTCCTTATACGGCTTTTCGCTTTGCGGCTAAGTGGTCGAATTAGTTGCTTTTCCTTCTTTCATTCAATATATTGAACTTGACTTATTACTTATTAGTACTAATTTGTGCAAATTTGACAGATTTTTAGTGTACAACTAGCTATTTAACATTTGGAATTAGTTATTAGTCCTAATTTGCATTCAATATTCATTCGTTTGTAATTAGTTTTAAATCATATTTTGCTCAAATTTGATAGGTTTTTAGTGTACAAACAGCTATTTATTCATTGAGAATTAGTTGTTAGTCCTAATTAGTGCAAAATTCAAAGATGTATAGAGAGTATCAACTTTTATGCATTTCATATTTAATCATTTCGAATCAGTAATTAGCGTTAATTTGTACAAGTTTAACATGTACAACTTGTCCGAACAATTCATTCTCAACTTACTCATGCGAAATGCGATTACTTTCCATGTAAATAAGCGCAGTTACGATTGAAATTAATTTAATTTTCTGAAATAATGAAAGTTGTAAGATAAAATCGTGCATCCCGTTGACTGAATTAATTTGCAGCGGCAAAACTACCGAAATGATTGCAGTCCATTTCACTGCGAGAAAATGTAATTTGCATTTCCACCCCCCCGGAAAAGCGGGTATTTCCAACCAGCTCACCTCGCCGTTAAATCATCAACGTTCTTTAATATAAGTGTATTTGCAACAGCAAATCATATCTGCAAAAATTGGAATGTTTTCATGAAAAATTCGGAATATTTTCAATGTCAATAAATTGAATAATAATGATACATATATTGCATCGATGTAATTCCCCTTGGTTGAATTTCTTTCATACATTTTCATTCCAATACGTGACGAAATGAAATCCGAACGGAAATACTCTCCCCCCCTGGTTTTATATTGGAAAAGTCTCGGAAAATTACTTCGTCGTCGCTCTGCAAAAGCACTAAATCCAAAATGACATTTCCTCCTGTTGTACGTAGATTTTCACAACACCGTGACCATCCGTGAGGCTTTCTCGCAAAACACGACTTTATGCACATCGGCTAATTAACATTCTGGGGTTTGCGGCAGCTGCGCAACATGTTTGAACGAGGATTTTCGGTACAAAGTAGTAGCAGTATCACATTGCAATTAGCTGACGAACTGGTTCGCAACTTTGGCACGAAATTTAGATTAACATATGCTTTGATGCACATATGCACGCAGGATTAGATCGAAATTAAGTCAATGAATTGCGAGTTTTTAGAACGAGTGATTTGCATAGTGTCATTTCAATTAAACAGTTCAGATGTTTCATTTTGAAAGAAATTTGATTGGGTAATGGAAAATTAACTGCTTTTTTACTTTTGTAAGACTTGGCAACTTGCAGATTTGCTCTAATTTATGGTCATTTTCAATGCTTTTTTAACCCACTAGTGTTAAATTTGTTAAATTACTTGGCAAGTATAGTGTTTCGATTCAAAATAACTGCGAATGTTTTAACTTTGATCAGAGTTTTCATCAAGTAATCTGTAATTATTAGATATTTCTTGTAATTTAGTCACACTAAGTTTTTAGAACGAGAAATTTCCGTAGTATCATTTCAATTAAACAGTTTAAATATTTCATTTTGAAGAAAATTTGATTGGGTAATGGAAAATTAATTGTTTTTACTTTTATAAGACTTTGCAACTTGCAGATTTTCTTTAATTTATGGTAATTTTAAATACTTTTTTAACCCACTAGTGTTAAATTTGTTAAATTACTTGGCAAGTATAGTTTTTCGATTCAAAATAACGGGGATGTTTTAACTTTGATCACAGTTTTCATCAAGTAATCTGCAACTATTAGAGATTTCTTGTAATTTAGTCACACTTGAAATACATTCTTTAAGTCATATTTTAATTATAATTCTGGAACGTATATGGGTTACAAATTTCGATCTTCCATGTGTGAAATTCGTAACTGGTTACTTGGCAAGTGTTAATTCAAAATAATCATTACAAAATGTACTTAATTCGAAAATGGTTACTTGGCAAGTATCGCATAGTAAAGATTTGATCATCTATTAATTATATATACTCAGCAAGTATCGCCTCGAGAAGATTTTCTTAGCTGTTAACTTTCTTTGTATACTTGAAGTGAAGATTTTGTTGTCTATTAACTGTATTAATTGACTTGGCAAATATCGCCTTGTCAATATCTCAATTCTCAAATGTGCTAATTTACTTGACAAGTATCCCGTCGTGTAATTTACAAGGTACGTTAGAATCTATCGATTATACTAAATTACTTGTCAAGTATCGCCACGTGAAAATTTGATTATCGATTAATTGTACTAACATTCTTGGCACATATCGCATCAACAATGTTAAATTATGTATTCAGCGTAATAATTTACTTGGCAAGTAATCGCGTCATGAATATTTGATCATCTATTAATTGTATATACTTAGCAAGTATCGCCTCGAGAAGATTTTGTTATTTATTAACTGTATTAATTGACTTGGCAAATATCGTCTTGTGAATATCTCAATTCTCAATTAATTGTGCTAATTTACTTGACAAGTATCCCAACGTGCAATTTACATGGCACGTTATAATCTATCGATTATACTAAATTACTTGTCAAGTATCGCCACGTGAAAATTTGTTTATCGATTAATTGCACTAACATACTTGGCACGTATCGCGTCGAGAATGTTAAATTATGCATTCAGCATATTAATTTACTTGACAAGTAATAGCGTGATGAAGATTTCACGCAATTTAAGAAAATTTCCATAGCCCACTTCGAGACGTTCTTCAATGAAAAAAAAACGCAATGCAAATGCATTTGAAAACCCAATATTCTACGTGTCGGAAAAAGAAAACTTTTCCACCGAACGCATGTTTGGAAACGAAAGGGAAAACGCTGCGGAGCGTCAAAATAAATAAGGTCCGAAACAAAGTGCTGGACAATACGTATATCTTCCTCCTCCGACACAATCTCCGCCTCTTCCACGGGAAATTTATGTCCTCAACCCTTCATAATCTCGTTCATCCCCTCTCCGAAACAAACCGGAAGTGTTTTATTATGGAATTTATTTATGGCTGTTTTCGTTTTTTTTTTATATATAAATATATCTTTCTTGAACCCTCAACAAAACCATGCAAATTTCTGCTTCCGTTTCCTCTTGTTACCAACACAAAAAAAGGAGTATATTATGACGAGGACATCGTTGATGGGAATCCTTGAAGAGATGCGTGCGGCTGCACGTGCCTCGAATAAAAGGATTAACATTGTAAATCGATTATGAAAAGCACCTGGAGTTGTAGCTGAAAGGACGACAAATTCGTCCTTTCCCAGATGAATTATTCACGTCCTTCCTGGATGCGACAGAAGTTATTACATAGATCATCAGTCGTTGCGCAACTTTCACCCCCAAAAATAATTCCATATTTCTTCCTTCGTCTGTTAATTCGTTTATTTTGGTTGAAACGCAAACACGTCGTTTCTTGCGTAATCACGAGGAGGGGGATGATGATGTGCTTTTTGTCCCTCCTCGAAGGGATCCGACGATAAGAAACTTGGCATTCGCATATTATGAAAGTGTTTTTTTCCACCCTTCTTTCGCTTTCGCTGTCCATCGCGAAGGGCCATTAACGGTCTGATACTGGAATTAATGCCCTTTTCTTAATCCTCCTTACCTTCATCATCATCGTCTCTCCTTTTTGTGTGTGTTTGCCGTTTAGCGGCGCCGCAATTAAAAAGAACAAGAGGCGGAAAATTGATGGGGACGAAATGCTTCAGCAGATTTACTGAACGGTCGGCAATTTTACGCTTCCTCGGAGATATCACATATATCTCAAACTTTCGGACTGAACTATTAAAAAGGATACTTTTCTCCTTTGAAGACGTACGTACGTCCTCATTCACAAATCCTCTTTTCAATCTCGTGAAAAGTTTAGGTTCCGTGTAACCATTAAAGCGTCCCTCAAATTGTTTCACAACTTTATACATTAAATTGTAATAAATTCCAACATTTATCTTTCAAACTTATTAATTATACTTGTTAATGAATCATGGTAAACCAATGTAAATAGGATATAGAAATTCAAAGGATTAAACTAAAAACATTGAAGACAAAATTTTGAAATCTTCATTTTTTGAACTAATTTTTCTTTTGAATCCCTTTTCAAACTCACAGAAACGTTACTTTTGTATTATCATTTAAGTATCCCTCAAGTTATTTATCAACTTTACAACTCTTTAAGTAGATTAAACGAAAGACATTTCAAAGATATTCAATTAACAAAGTTAATATTTTTTCAACTTTTGGATTAAACTACCTATAACTAATTAAGGAATTATGGTAAACCAAATGAAATCGGTGATCAAACTTGAAAGTATTAAACGAAAGAACATTGAAAACATATCAAAGATCTTCAATTAACACAGCAGATAAACTTGAACTTTCTAACTAAAAGTATGCATTTCTGATTTGAAGTCGTCTTCATGCATAAATCCTCATTTCAATCTTGCAAAAGGATCTTCAGTTAACTCAGGACATATTACATTTATCTCAAACTTTCGAACTAAACTATTTAAAGGATACTTTGAATTCATAAAAGCTCTTTTCAATCTGGCATAAACTTTACTTTAATGTAACCATTACATCATTCCTCAAATTACGTTACAACTTAAAATGTAACAAATTCAAACTCGGATACTTTAAAGGATGAGTTAATTAGATTTGTGAACAAACTGATTGATGAATGTAGTAAAGCAAGTGGAACAAGTTGACGAAATTCAAAAGATTAAACAATGAAGACATTCCTAGGATTTACAATTATCATAGGTTAATGTTGAATTTAAGTTATAAACTTTTGGACTAAACAATTTAAAGGATACTTTTCTCATTTGAAGACTTAACTATTGAAGAGATACATTTCTCTATTGAATTCGCAATTTCTCTTTTCAATCTTGCAAAAACTTTACTTTTGTGTAACCATTACATCATTCCTCAAATTATGTTACAACTTAATATGTAATAAATCAAAACTGTTGTATATACTTTATACGGCATATCGCTATAAAGGCCCTCTTCAATTAAAGCACGTTTTCGATTTACGGCCTAAAATGTTTCGCTATAACGGCAACAAAAACTTTTTTCCATGTCGATATATCTACATGTTGCCAATCTTGCGCAAGCGCAATACGTGATTCCTTATACGGCTTTTCGCTTTGCGGCCAAGTTTTGTGGAACGTATCTAGGCATCAGTTAATTAGATTTGTGAACCTTTATATCACTTTTATTTGATTGTTAGTACGAATTAAAGAAACTGAAAATGTACTAAAGTCAAATTCATATTTACAAATTTGATAATAACTTACAGAAAATCAGTTAACAATACGAATAAATTCAATTGTAATCAGACAATTGCATATGGAAACAACGTCGTAAAGTTGTGCACGATCGTTGTTACATGCTTCTGGAATTCGATATGAATACACATATCTTTTGTGCGGAATTCCCGTGCGGTAACTTTCAATTTTCGTGGCTCGTGGAGGTTTTTGGCACACGCGAAGAATTTAATACGGGTGTATACTGGCAATAATAATAATAAATATTCGCCGGACGGACAATTTATGCATGCAAGACAAGTGAATTCCGTCCTGCAGGGGGGAAACGGGACATTGCACACATTTTCTCTGCTCCATTTGAATATTACACACTCATACGTTTGCGACCCCCCATTTTTCAGCATCCTTTCATTCTATTAAAGTATAGTTTTACACATCAAGATGAAATATTACCAAAAAAAAAACTTACAACTTTTTTCGTTTATTTTCAAATTTTCATAATAAATATACTTAAATACTTTTATTTTATAAATACGTCAAAAGTGGCTTTTTATTACGCTTCTTTTGATGTAATTATTTTCACGTAATTGTTAGTAATAACAAAGATATTGCTTTTTCTTTGATTATTTGTGTGTCTTGATATTTTATTTAATTACTCGATAAAAGCGTACGCTAATTAGATTATGAAATACCCAAATTAAAGAAAAAACTATGAGCTTTCCAATGAATCCACTTGCAGATTTGTGGTTTATTTAGTTTTGTTGCAATATTGTTTCAAATTTATGAAAACAAAACATAATTTATCACGTGTTTATTTGGTTGCATATATTCCAAATTGTTTATTATTAAACAAATGTAAGTATTATTAATGGTTCATCCAGATTTTGCATTATTTCATTGAATTTGGCATAGTTAGAACAAAAAATATGAAAACTATTATGTTCATAACTTTTTTGAAGAAAACAACCGTTTTTATTTAAAAATTTTCATTATTTTCATAAACTACAATAAAATACTTTTATTACTTCAAAAGTAGTTCATTATTACGCTTCTTTTCATGTCATTTTTATAACGTATTGATTAACAATAATGGAGAAATTGCATTATTTTGATTATTTCTCGCGTCTTGATATTTTATTTAATTACTCGATAACAGCGTACGCTAATTAGATTATCAAATATGCAAATTAAAGAAAAATCTATAAGCTTTCCAATGAATCTACTTGCAGATGTGTGGTTTATTTAGTTTTTTTGCAATATCGTTTCAAATTTGAGTAATTATAAAAACAATAAATATTTTTTCACGTGTAAATTTGGTTGTATACATTCCACACTATTTATTATTAACTTATTAAACATTTGTAATTCTTTATAAAGAATTGGAAATATTTAATTTAATATTAATTAGTTTAATAATTAGATAAATAATCGTAACACGAAAACACATTTGAAGAAAAAAGTTATTTTTTTATTTTCAAATTTTTATTATAACTATAATAAAATATTGTTATTTTATTATTACGTCAAAAGTAGTTTCGTATTACGTTTCTTTTCATGTATTTTTTTTAGTTAATTATTATTGATAACAAAGATATTGCATTTTTTTTGTTATTTATCACGTCTTCGCGTTTCATTTAATTACTCGATAACTACTCACGTTAATTAGATAACGAAATACGCAAATTAAAGAAGAAACTATCAGCTTTCAAACGAATCTACTTGTAGATTCGTGGTTTGTATAGTTTTGTTGGAATTACGCTTCAAATTTAAGCAATTTAAACAATTTATTTATTTGCATACAAACATGTTTAATATTAAGAATTCTCATGTAATATCAATTGTTTATTTCTAGATATGGAATTATTTGTAATTTAATATGATTAATTTAACGTATTTAACGAAAAAATCCATTATTTTTTAAAATTTTATTTTTATCATAACTCGAAAATTATAAAACTTTTCATAATTTTTATAATTACATCTTAAGAATTCCTCAATTCCACACAATTTGTTATAACAACTATTACGCAACGTTCGTTAATAAAGGATATATTAATGGATATACCTTAAAGTAAGGTAAAATTTTGAATTCACAAAGTGAATTATTACTGTTGATGAAATTACATAACAGACTTATTTTCTTTTCATTGTAACACGTGCGTCTGTTCAATTACTTGAGGAAAAAAGCCCGCTGCGTTACGTAACAAAAGGGGAGCGAGCCGTGCGGTTCGCGTGGACGACCATAGATGGCGCAGTAAAATAAAATTTAATCGTTGTGTAAGTAACGTGGGGATTACGTATCGCCCTGCGCCAGGATACTAATCCTGTTTCGTGCACGTGCGGCCGTCCGCTCATTAAAAAGGACGTGGCTGGAAACCCGAAGAGGACGACCGCACTTATTGACTCTCACAGACTCCTGAGAAGTAACAGAAGAAGAAAGAAAGAAAGAAAAAATGAATAACGAAAAAAGCTCTGGCAACTACCCACAACACCATTTGAAAGTTATGAAAACAACGGGACAATGGCGATCGTTTCGGGATTGCATCAATTGTTTTCATAGCCGGAGAATGACGATCGTTTCAATTGTGTTTCAGGTTTGAATCAATTGGTCTTTTTCTCTAACAGGACAATAACGATCATTACGCAGAACACCTTTAGAAAGTTATGCAAACAACAGGACATTGACGTTCGTTTCAGGATACCATCCATTGCTTTGATAACAGGAGAATGACGATCGTTTCAATTTTGTTTCAGGTTTAAGTCTATTGTTTTTCTAACAGGTCAATGACGATCGTTTCATGTTTGAATCAATTGTTTTTCTAACAGGGCATTAACGATCGTTTCAATTTTGTTTCATATTTGAATCAATTATTTTTCTAATAGGACATTGACGATCGTTTCAATTTTGTTTCAGCTTTGAATCAATTGTTTTTCTAACAATACAATGACGATCGTTTCAGATTTGAATCGACTGCTTTTCTAACAGGACATTAACGATCATTACCCACAACACCATTGGAAAGTTATGTAGACAACAGGACATTGGCCTTCATTTCAGTTTTGTTTCAGGATTGCATCAATTGTTTTGATAACCGGAGAATAACGATCGTTTCAATTTTGTTTCAGCTTTGAATCAATTGTTCTTTTTTTCAAACAGGACAATGACTATCATTTCAATTTTGTTTCAGCTTTGAATCAACTGTTTTGTTAACAGGACAATGACGATCGTTTCAGTTTTGTTTCAGCTTTGAATCAATTGTTTTCTAACAGGACATTGACGAT
>JAFMTC010000219.1:59360-85536 GCA_018845635.1 Nicrophorus orbicollis
TTGTTCTAATTATTGTACATCTCTTACTTATTTATAAAGCAATGACTTGAATAGTCCGGATTACTTGTTAAACTTTAAATCACTGTTAGAAAAGAGAAGTTTTTCTGCATAGAAATCATGTTTTCTTGTTCCAATTATTGTACATCTCTTACTTATAAAACAATGACTCGAATAGTCCGGATAACTTGTTAAACGTTAAGTTAATGTTACAGAAAAGAAGTTGAACATCTCTTACAATTTTATGAAACAATAACTTGTGTAAGAGAACTATTGTTATTGGGACTAGTCCTCTTACTCTCTTGTAGTGAAGGATCAAGTTATTGGGTGAAATTAAAGAGATTTGTTCAAATTGTTAATAATATAAACTTTTCTCTTCTCGAACTACTCTACGTGTACTCTAATTTTATGAATGTTAACTATTGCTTCAGTCCTTACTGTGACTACCTTCAGGATGTAGGCATTGCTTTCCCGACACATACTCTCCCTTAGGGATTGCATTACATACTTCCCCATGAATTGTTTAATTCAAAACATGGGACGAACAGTATCAACAATTTCAAATAGGAATCAAAAACTTATGTGAATGGTTACAACAATAATTCTGAACATACAGAATATTGAACATCAATAAAATACACATAACGATACTAGCTGCTTCTTCACAAGCAATAAATTCCCCGGAGGATGAATATGTGACTATCAACTTGTTGGACAATCTGCACTGTCTCCTAGCTTACTGTTGAAGTTGGTGTAGTCATGCACATCTTGTCCAGTCCATAGTCATCAATTCCAAAGCCAGTTTCATCCTGCAGTAGTCCTCTTGAAGAAGGCCTCTTCAGAAGCCTGGGATCCAATGATGTTAACTCTTCCGTTTCCATTTCCACAGCCCAATTCAAATGGTTTTGCTCCAATTCATCCGACTACATTTTACTATTCCTATATGTTTCCAAGTGTCCTCGCAGCTTGCCTAACCATACTCCAACATATTTGTGAACTTGACTCGAAGACTCCTTCGGGCAATTCTTAGATCGCAATCTGCTATAGCTTTCCTCTTTACCATACACTAATTCGAAACGGAATATTAAATTGTGTCTCAATAACATATTGTGTACCTGGAGGAGTCTCGTCCCTAACCTCACTTCCGAGAAATTACTCTGCGCAACTTCCGAACGATATTCTTCTGTACCTAAGTTACATTAGCTTCTCCGATTCTATAAGGACCAAGTTACTGCGTGAAATTAAGGAATTCAATAGGATTCTCAAACTATTTAATCTTACTTTTCTCGATAAATTCAACATGGCGTCTCATTATCTTGTCAATTGTCAATCAAAACCTCACTCTTTTATTGCGGCTAACTTCAGGTTGTATGCAAAATGATTAAAAGTTCCTGTTAAAATGCATAAAAAAAAACAAATTAATTAATTAATAACATTAAACTAATATTATTTCCGTACAAATTCTATTATCATCGTTCTTAATTAACTTTAAATATTATCACAGTTACATAATTTAATTCTCTTGTATAATATTCGGTATAATAAACCTGAAACATAATTACGAATGTCGTGTTGACCTTTCTCCAGGAGAAAGCCGGTTGTACACGAACGCACGACCTTCCGTCCCTTTGAACCCTTTCCGATCCGAGCGTCTCGTTTTTATTGGCGTTCACTTTCACATTATCAAGAGAAAAAAAAGGATAAATAAACCTTTTCCCTCCGCCTAATTAGACTTTCATGTCATTAAACGACGATAAAAACGTAATTGTATCAAACCCCAGCAGATTGTGTGTGTGTGTCCCTTCAAGCTGTGCTCCTTTTCACCCCACATTAAACCCACCCTTTTTTATATGCAGAAACCTCTTCCCTCAGCTCATGGGCGTAAATATTGAATAGGGTCAAACTCGATAAACAGAGTCCTTTAGGGGTGGAGCGGAGAGAAGATGTTGGATTTCACTGATCCTTCACACACTATCTGGATTAATTCATATTTTAGTAATTAAGTAGTTAATTCACGACTTATGTAATCACTGGAAATTTGTTAAGTTACCCAAATATTCATGAAAAATGTACTAAAACAGAAGTTTAATTACATGATTTTCTGTTAGAAAGACTTTGGTTTATTGTCTTCACTTGAAATGATCTATACATTTAGTAATCCAAAAATAGGAGACTAAAAAGATCTTTAACAATTTGAATGAAAATATGTTTACATTAACACTAATACTCTAATTATATCCAACAAATTTGTAATGAAATTATGTAAATTGGGGATGTATTTACAAACTGTATTGCTTCGTTTCATTACAAACTGTTCTATTATTATGTTGGCTTTTGACGAGCGGTGGGTCAACATGTAACAGTTACGTAATAAACGCAGGACGAGCTTGTGATGATGCTGCTATAAATGTTGATGGCTTCTGATTGGATCCATGAGTGGTATATATTATACTAGCGTTTTGCATGCGTGCACTACAGGTTCAATGCAAATATATCGTTGAAAATACAAAGTTAGTACTTTAACTAACTTTGTATTTTCAACTTTAAAGTTTAAATTTTCATAAAAGTACAGAAATAACTGAAAAAAACGCTTATTTTCAATGCTATTTAGAAAGTAAAAGTAGTAGTCTAATACAGTCATAAAAAACAATTGGATTATTCTAATTATTTCCTACTGTTTAAGCACTTTTCAATTTAGTAGACTCAATTTTACAAAATGCACAAAACATTAACAATAAAAACACTTGAAATATTTAGTTTTAAACTTAATTAGAAAACAGAACTTATTAAAGTACATAGAAAAAGTATAAATTAGTTACAATTTGCATTATTCTAATTGTTTTCTTTAGTTAATTTCGGTAGTAAATCTTTGTTAAACTTTATATATTTTGATGGGAAATCATCAACAAAGTTAAATCTTAAGGGATTTTTCAAATTGCAATACGTTAAAGACAATAATTTGAGTTATTTCCACAAAAAATAACAGCGTGAAGTTCAATGACACGATAAATATGTTCCAACATGTGCACTTAATCTTTTTTGTACGATAAAACTAAACATAATGGACTGGTCTTCAGTAAACCATTAAATTTAAGAAACTCCGCAACGTTACGTATACAATTTTTTTTTTTAGGAAATTTATAGTTACAAATATTTCGCAGATGAAATATATATATCCGTTTATTTTTTCTACCACTTCTTCTATTATCGTATATACTTGGCACTTGGCCTCAGATTTGCTAGTAACTAGTGCCAACGATTCTTTTTTTGCGTTTCAGCGGAAATAAATAAATAAGATCGAGTGGTTTTTCGTTTCCTCTTTTGCTTCTCTCATCACGTCTTCCTTCTTCTCCACCACCATTCTCATCCAACATGGATCAATTGCTTTCGCATTACGTAATGGTTCATGTTCGAGTAATTTACAAGATGTAAACCCGACACAGCGAAAGGTAAACGGAGACGAAGTCTAATTGGATTTTAATGTTTGTCGCCTTAATTTTCGTCGAGAAGACGAGGAATCTGATCGCGATCCGTTTTCCAGTCGATCCGGATCGAGAAAAACAATGTGATATCAAGAGAAAAACCGGATTCCTGTCGTGCCTCTCGGGGATTTACAACCCATTAGTGCTGGTAATTGAAACAATGACTTGCTTCCAGAACGAGGCGACATGAATTCGGTACAAATGAGTGTTGCAGAAGATCTCTACTTCAAGAGAGAGAGAGAGAGGATCGAAATGGAAAGAAAATAGTATTTATCTGCAGACGATGAGTTACTTTTTTTTGGAGGAGAGTTAAATCTCAAGAGAGTGGAGTTCTAATAAGAAATTCCGAAGACTTTTGCTTAAATCTTACTTTGCATCGAAATAATGACAATCAGAATGTTATTTTTTAACTTTTAATAGTACATTTGTTAATTGGAACTTTAACAGATGAAGAGTTACTTATTTTTTGGGAGAGTTATACTCAATAAAACGGTGCTGAAATATGTGAAATTCCGAAGAGTTTCGTTTATATCTTACTTTGCATCGAAATAATTACAATCAGAATGTTATTTTTTAACTTTTAATAGTAGATTTGTTAATTGGAACTTTAACAGATGAAGAATTACTTATTTTTGGGAAGAGTTACACTCAAGAAAACGGAGTTGAAAAGAAAGGAATTCCGAAGACTTTCGTTTAAATCTTACTTTACAACAAAATACTAACAATTAGAATGTTATTTTTTTACTTTTAATAGTTGATTTGTTAATTGGAACTTCAACAGACGAAGAATTACTTATTTTTATGGAGAGTTATACTCAAGAAAAGGGAGCTGGATTATGTGAAATTCCGAAGACTTTCGTTTAAATCTTACTTTGTATCGAAATAATTACAATCAGAATGTTATTTTTTAACTTTTAATAGTTGATTTGTTAATTGGAACTTTAACAGATGAAGAGTTACTTATTTTTGAGGAGTTAAATTCAATAAAAAGGGGCTGAAATATGTGAAATTCCGAAGATTTTCGTTTAAATCTTACTTTGAATAGAAATAATTGCAATTAGAATGTTATTTTTTAACTTTCATTAGTAGATTTGCTAATTGGAACTCTTCAACAGACGATGAATTACTTATTTTTGAGGAGAGTTACACTCAAGAAAACGTAGTTGAAAAGAAATGAATTCAGAAGACTCGTTTAAATCTTACTTTACATCGAAATAATTACAATGAGAATGTTATTTTTTAACTTTTAATAGTACATTTGTTAATAGGAACTTTAACACATGAAAACTTACTTATTTTTGGGGAGAGTTAAATTCAATAAAAAGGGGCTGAAATATGTGAAATTCCGAAGACTTTCGTTTAAATCTTACTTTGCATCGAAATAATGACAATTAGAATATTATTTTTTAACTTTTAATAGTAGAATTGTTAATTGGAACTTTAACAGATGAAGAATTACTTATTTTTGGGAAGAGTTACACTCAAGAAAATGGAGTTGAAAAAAAAGGAATTCCGAAGACTTTCGTTTAAATCTTACTTTGAGTCAAAATAATTACAATCAGAATGTTATTTTTTAACTTTTAATAGTACATTTGTTAATTGGAACTTTAACAGATGAAGAGTTACTTATTTTTGGGGAAAGTTAAATTCAATAAAAAAGGACTGAAATATGTGAAATTCCGAAGATTTTCGTTGAAATCATACTTTACAACGAAATACGTACAATTAGAATGTTATTTTTTAACTTTTAATAGTAGATTTGTTAATTGGAACTCTTTAACAGACGATAAATTACTTATTTTTAGGGAGAATTACACTCAAGAAAACGGGGTTGAAATATGTGAAATTCCGAAGACTTTCATTGAAATCATACTTTACAATGAAATACGTACAATTAGAATGTTATTTTTTAACTTTTAATAGTACATTTGTTATTTGGAACTTTAACAGATGAAGAGTTACTTATTTTTGGGGAGAGTTAAATTCAATAAAAAGTGGCTGAAATATGTGAAATTCCGAACACTTTCGTTGAAATCATACTTTACAACGAAATACGTACAATTAGAATGTTATTTTTTAACTTTTAATAGTAGATTTGTTAATTGGAACTCTTCAACAGACGATAAATTACTTATTTTTGGGGAGAGTTACACTCAAGAAAACGGTGCTGAATATGTGAAATGATATTTATGTAAAGATTTGTCCAATTCAAGTAATTTCTGTTCGATTCGTACTACGTTTATCAATGTTATCAACTCATATAGAAATTTTCATTTCTGAGCGAAAAAATTGCGTATTTTACATGATTTCGCCCCCAATGCAAAGCAAGATTAACACGCATATTAGTGATGATAACAACAACACAAAAACGGGAATGATGTGTACAGTGTATTAGTCGTTGCAAATAATTACTCGGTCCGTCGCATCCTCACACTCCAATCATCATGATCATCAACAACATCATCATTTCGCCTTCGCAAAGCCAATTAACGAACCCAAAACCAGTCCGTCCCGCTTTGCGTCGTCCATTTACGCGCGAATTGTTATTAGAAATCTCGTTCTAGTTTCCCCATTTTTTCATTCATTACTCAAACAAACAAACAAAGCAAAATGAATTGAAATAAACCAATTACGACCGCTCCAATTTACGTTCATTATTATTTGCGGCCCGAAAACGTAAATGACCGTGCTCCGCACATTTAACAATAACAATTATTACAGCAAAAGCAACAACAGTTCAACAAATTTTCATTATAAAGTAGTTTCAAAAATAGCATATTTTTTTGAATGAATGTTAGAGATTCACGAATATTCTTGGAAAACCCAAATGCTTTTATGGACCTTATACTTGGAGAAGCTCGTAAACAGCTTATGAATAGTTGAGATGTTTCCTGCAACTGAAAATTCGTTTGAAAATGCCGCGTTTTTATCAACTTTCCATATAAAGTTAATGCGTTTGAATGTATGATTGTTTATATATGCAGCTGCAGATGTTCACTCGCTACATGGATTATTCTATTGTTTGTTTTGAAAGAGTTATTTTTATGATCTCATTCGCTAAGCCTACCTGCTAAGCCCCGAGCGGACCAAAAGAATTGTAAAGAATGGAGAGAACCGATCCTTCCTTAAGCGTTTGTTGGTTGGATTCGCAGTGGCACGTACGTTTCTGCTCACATTTCTTTGAAAGAATCTTCTACTTATTTATTACTCTCTCAACGAATCAATGCGTAACGTTCTGGTTTTCAATACTAATTGAACCATTTTTCCATATTTATAACATCCGTAAAACTTTGTTGTCGTGTCCCAGAAATGGAATTTTCTGGACACCGTGGATTATCTCGTTGTTACGTCGTTTTGTGGAGTCTTTCAGGGGTTTATGATTATCAAATGCGAATATTCCAAGTGGTTTTATTACACAGTTGAGTGATTTTATGGAGAAGTCAACTATATAAGTGTTGATCTCCTGCTTTATTAACTAAGAGTTACATTCTTCTCTTAAGTTACTCGTTAGCTCCGCTAGCTAAACTGTTCTTCAAAGACTCTCCTTCAAAGACTAACTTGTATTATTAAAGTGTCTACTATTTAAGTGTTGATCTCCTGCTTTATTAACTAAGAGTTACATTCTTCTCTTAAGTTACTCGTTAGCACCCCTAGCTAAGACGAAGGTGAGGAGAGTCCTCGCCTTCAAATATTAAGACTAAAAGACTATTGTTCAAAGACTGACTTACATTAAAGTGTTATAAGATAGAAGGAAGACTGATTACATAAGAATATATGAGGGTACAATATTTAGTAAGGGAAGACAGTATTATTTTCCAATTATTATGTGATTAAAGATTTGTTGTCGTTACAGAAGTTGGAGTAACGTACTTACTAGTGATTAGGGTATGGAATCTTCTTAAATAGAAATGTACGTCGTTAAGGAGAACCTACTTACAATAATAAAGGATTATATAAACAATAATCGATTATACATAACAATGACTTAATTCCTTTATGTTACAAATAATAGTAGATTAATTACCAAAAACAACTTAAGAAATCTGGTACAAAATTAAGAAAACTGTCCATACTTTTAACATTTTCCCATTATACTTTCATTATGTTATTTAATAAAATATTAGCAAAACTTTAACAATATTCCTTAATTCCTTCAGATTATAGCAATCTTAATTTCTTTAAGTTACAAATAATAGTAGATTTATTACCAAAAACAACTTAATAAATCTGTTTACGAAATTAAGAAAACTGTCCATACTTTCAACATTTTCCCATTATACTTTCATTATGTTATTTAATAAAATATTAGCAAAACTTTAACAATATTCCTTAATTCCTTCAGATTACAGCAATCTTAATTCCTTTATGTTATAAATACTAGAAGATTTATTACCAAAAACAACTTAACAAGTCTGTTTTCGAAATTAAGAAAACTGTCCATACTTTTAATATTATAGTTTCATTTTATTATTTCATGAAATATTAGCAAAACTTTAACAATATTCCTTAATTCCTTTAGATTACAGCAATCTTAATTCCTTTATGTTGCAAATAATAGTAGATTTATTACCAAAAACAACTTAACAAATCTGTTTACGAAATTATGAAAACTGTTCATACTTTTAATATTATACTTTCATTATATTATTTCATGAAATATTAGCAAAACTTGAACAATATTCCTTAATTCCTTTAGATTATAGCAATCTTAATTCCTTTATGTTACAAATAATAGTAGATTTATTGCCAAAAACAACTTCACAAATCTGTTTACGAAATTAAGAAAACTGTCCATACTTTCAACATTCTCCCATTATACTTTCATTATGTTATTTCAGTGAATAATATCAAAACTTTAACAATATTTCTTAATTCCTTCAGATTATAGCAATCTTAATTTCTTTAAGTTACAAATAATAGTAGATTTATTGCCAAAAACAATATAACAAATCTGTTTACGAAATTAAGAAAACTGTCCATACTTTTAACATTTTCCCATTATACTTTCATTATTTTATTTCATAAAATATTAGCAAAACTTTAACAATATTCCTTAATTCCTTCAGATTATAGCTATTTTAATTCCTTTATGTCACAAATTATAGAAGATTTATTACCAAAAACAACTTAAGAAATCTGGTACGAAATTAAGAAAACTGTCCATGCTTTTAACATTTTCCTCATTATACGTTCGTTATGTTATTTCATTGAATACTAGCAAAACTTTAACAATATTCCTTAATTCCTTCAGATTACAGCAATGTTAATTCCTTTATGTTACAAATACTAGAAGATTTATTACCAAAAACAACTTAACAAGTCTGTTTTCGAAATTAAGAAAACTGTCCATACTTTTAATATTATAGTTTCATTTTATTATTTCATGAAATATTAGCAAAACTTTAACAATATTCCTTAATTCCTTTAGATTATAGCAATCTTAATTCCTTTATGTTACAAATAATAGTAGATTTATTACCAAAAACAACTTAACAGATCTGTTTTCGAAATTAAGAAGACTGTCCATACTTTTAATATTATACTTTCATTATATTATTTCTTGAAATATTAGCAAAACTTTAACAATATTCCTTAATTCCTTCCGATTACAGCAATCTTAATTGCTTTATGTTACAAATAATAGTAAATTTATTGCCAAAAACAACTTAACAGATCTGTTTACGAAATTAAGAAAACTGTCCATCCTAGAATATTATACTTTCATTATGTTATTTCATGAAATATTAGCAAAACTTTAACAATATTCCTTAATTCCTTCAGATTATAGCAATCTTAATTCCTATAAATTACAAATAATAGTAGATTTATTGGCAAAAACAACTTAACAAATCTGTTTACGAAATTAAGAAAACTGTCCATATTTTTAACATTTTCCCATTATACTTTCATTATGTTATTTCATTGAAAATTAGCAAAACTTGCACAATATTTCTTAATTCCTTCAGATTACAGCAATCTTAATTCCTTTATGTTGCAAATAATAGTAGATTTATTGCCAAAAACAACTTAACAGATCTGTTTACGAAATTAAGAAAACTGTCCATACTTTTAACATTTTTCCATTATAATTTCATTATGTTATTTCATTGAATATTAGCAAAACTTTAACAATATTCTTTAATTCCTTTAGATTATAGCAATCTTAATTCCTTTATGTTACAAATAATAGTAGATTTATTGCCAAAAACAACATAACAAATCTGTTTACGAAATTAAGAAAACTATCCATCCTTTAATATTATACTTTCATTATGTTATTTCATGAAATATTAGCAAAACTTTAACAATATTCTTTAATTCCTTTAGATTATAGTAATCTTAATTCCTTTATGTTACAAATAATAGTAGATTTATTGCCAAAAACAACTTAACAGATCTGTTTTCGAAATTAAGAAGACTGTCCATACTTTCAACATTTTTCCCTTATACTTTCATTATGTTATTTCATTGAATATTAGCAAAACTTTAACAATATTTCTTAATTCCTTCAGATTATAGTAATCTTAATTCCTTTATGTTACAAATAATAGTAGATTTATTACCAAAAACAACTTAACAAATCTGTTTACGAAATTAAGAAAACTATCCATTTTTTCAACATATTCCCATTATACTTTCATTATGTTATTTAATGAAATATTAGCAAAACTTTAACAATATTCCTTAATTCCTTCAGATTACAGCAATCTTAATTCCTTTATGTTACAAATAATAGTAAATTTATTGCCAAAAACAACTTAACAAATCTGTTTTCGAAATTAAGAAAACTGTCCATACTTTTAATATTATACTTTCATTATATTATTTCATGAAATATTAGCAAAACTTTAACAATATTCCTTAATTCCTTCAGATTATAGCAATCTTAATTCCTTTAAGATACAAATAATAGTACATTTATTGCCAAAAACAACTTAACAAATCTGTTTACGAAATTAAGAAAACTATCCATACTTTTAACATTTTCCCATTATACTTTCATTATGTTATTTCATTGAATATTAGCAAAACTTTAACTATATTCCTTAATTCCTTCAGATTATAGCAATCTTAATTCCTTTATGTCACAAATAATAGAAGATTTATTACCAAAAACAACTTAACAAATCTGTTTACGAAATTATGAAAACTGTCCATACTTTTAATATTATACTTTCCCTATGTTATTTCATGAAATATTAGCAAAACTTTAACAATATTTCTTAATTCCTTTAGATTACAGCAATTAATTTTTACAGGAGAGAATTGCATGGAAATCCGGCTAATGTGAAACGGTGCAACGAAACTTTCGCCTGAAGCGGAATGGGCTCCTCTTCAAACTTACCCCAGTTTTTCAGTGAAAAACGCCGTAAATTAACCGGAATGACGAACATTACATAATAATGTTTACACAACTTTACGAAACTACGTAATACACTTAGTAGTCTGAATATATGTATTTACACGCAGCGAAAAATGGAATTGCTTTCGTTCTGAAATTTACATTTATATAAATTAGTTTTAATAAAGAAACAGTATACAATCTTTGTATTTATAGTTTGAAAATCATTGAATCTCTATAGTTTTGAGTTAAGTAATACGTTTTAAACAAGAAATTCGAGTCTTTTTTCTTGTTATTCTAGGAACAAGTTGTAAAAATTGTTGTAAATTTTCATATTTTTTCCTGTCTGAAAATCTCCAAAATGTATGAATTAGTTTTAGTAGAAACATTATACAATCTTTATTTGTATAGTTTAATAGTTTAATTCATTGAATCTCTATACTTTTGAGTTAAATAATACATTTTAAACAAGAAATTCGTGTATTTTTTCTTGAAATTCTAGGAAAAAGTTGTAAAAATGTTGTTAAATTTACATATTTCTTTCCTGTCTGCAAATCTACAAAATTTATAAACTCCATGATTCCAAAATACGTTCTGTGATTGTAAACAATGACCTCTCACAATTTCTAGTAAAAAACAGTATTAAATTTTGTGTAGTTCATCATATTATTTTACTAATTTAACTATTTGTTTGTTAATAATAACTCGTATACTTTTACCGATATTTGGAATTTTAATGAAAATTACTGCAAAAAAGTAATTTTTTATCAAATTTGAACGAATTTTCTATTGAAACTACATGAATTATATGATAAATAACCAAAATACAATTAAAAATCAAGATTTTCTTATAACTTTTTCGTATATTTTTTTCTAAGTTACAATCCAATTTAAACTTTTCACATTTTTACAAAATCTCTCGTTAATAAAGGATTTGCATTCCCTTACATTTCTATCACATTTTTCGGGGGTGAAATTCGCTTTTTTACCAAAAAAAAAAACATGGAGAAAAGAGGAGGAGGGTAAAAATAAAGCAATGGAAAGCGCTTTAGTTTTGAATTCATTAAACACGGGAAAAAGTTCCGGGATCCAAACTTTTCCGCTCCTCGCGAAAGTTTTCCCACTAAAATTACGGGATTTGGGTAAACATTCGCGATAACCAAGAAACAATACCATATTTCATACTTATTTTTCAATGCAAACAACAATTTCCATTCAAATTTTCACATTTTCATTTACACAAAACGATTGTTAATTATTATATTCATAAAAAAATACGTTAATTAAGTCAATTAACCCTTTAAATTAAGTATACAAAACTTCAATTAATATTATTTGATTGAAAAACAAACTTTTTTTTTAAATTTCCAAAAAAAAAACACTTTTCAAGCAAATTTTAGTTTCAACTTTGCTCATTCACTTAAAAATCAATAAATTTATGAAGTTCTACATATATACAATTCATGTATTAGAGATAAAAGTTATGTGGTTTTACATAAAATTTGCAGAACAATTCTTGTACAAAATACATTGAAAAATGTGTTAATTTCTAGCTATTTTTTGGATTTTGTTAATTATTAATAGCAAAATACATTAATTAAGAGAATAAACCCTTTGTATTATGGATAATATAGAATTATTACAAATTATTGTTTTATTTAAACAGAAAACTATAGTTTTGATTTCATTAAAAATAAAATTTCTGCACATTTCAGTTACTTTAATCAATCAAATCAGTAAAAATACACGTTTCTAAGTCAATATAATCCATACGTTAGAGAAAATATGGTATTTTTCATGAAACTTTTCAAATTTTATTTAGTGATGTTGAAAAAACATGTTTTCAGTTTGTTAATTTCTTACAAATTATGGTATTTTGTTGATTATTAACAAGAAAATGCATCAATTAAGTTATTAAGCCCTTTGGATTAAGAAATATTTAATGTTTTTAAAGAATTTCACCAAAATTCAAGCTATTTTCAGTTCATATTTCAAGTTATTAAAAAATGTAATTATTGTTTAATTTTTCACTTATTTCCCTCAACGAATTGAAATAAACGAATAAAATGTTCAATATTACTAACAAAATATATTAATTAAGTCAACAAACACTTTGTATTATGGATAATATAGAATTATTACTAATTATTGTTTTATTTAAACAGAAAACTATAGTTTTGATTCCATTAAAAATAAAATTTCTGCACATTTCAGTTTCTTTAATCAATTAAATCAACAAAAAAAAACACGTTTCTAAGTCAATATAATCCATACGTTATAGAAAATATGCTATTTTTCCTGAAACTTTTGTGATTTTTCATGAAATTCTATTTAGTGATGTTGAAAAAACATGTTTTCAGTTTGTTAATTTCTTACTAATTATGGTATTTTGTTGATTATTAACAATAAAATGCATCAATTAAGTCATTAAGTCCTTTGGATTAAGAAATATTTAATGTTTTTTTAAAGAATTTCACCAAAATTCAAGCAATTTTCAGTTCATATTTCAAGTTATTAAAAAATGTAATTATTGTTTAATTTTTCACTTATTTCCCTCAACGAATTGAAATACACGAATAAAATGTTCAATATTACTAACAAAATACATTAATTAAGTCTATAAACACTTTGTATTATGGATAATATAGAATTATTACCAATTATTGTTGTATTTAAACAGAAAACTATAGTTTTGATTTCATTAAAAATAAAATTTCTGCACATTTCAGTTACTTTAATCAATCAAATCAGTAAAAATACACGTTTTCAAGTCAATATAATCCATACGTTGAAGAATTTTTCATGAAACTTTTGTGATTTTTCATGAAATTTTATTTAGTGATGTTGAAAAAACATGTTTTCAGTTTGTTAATTTCTTACTAATTATGGTATTTTGTTGATATTAACAAGAAAATCCATCAATTAATTCATTAAGCCCTTTGGATTAAGAAATATTTGATGTTTTTTAAAGAATTTCACAAAAATTCAAGCAAATTTCAAGTTATTAAAAAATGTAATTATTGTTTAATTTTTCACTTATTTCCCTCAACGAATTGAAATAAACGCATAAAATGTTCAATATTACTAAGAAAATACGTTAACAATGGAAATAAATGAAAATTATGTGATGAACTTTCCAATTCCTTAAAATTTCCCCCATACATTATTTTCAGGTAAATTTCGTTCCTCCAGGAAAAAAGGGGGGTCTGAAAATAACCCCCCTTTTTTCCTGGAGGAAAAAAACCGTTCGGTACTTTAAGGATTAAGTTGAGGAACTAGCTTGGTTGAGGTGCAATAAATCAAAATTTCCTAGTACATTTCCTAATCTACGAACGTCTCCGGTTGGTCGAACCTTAGTAGAACTCTGATCTGCATTTTTCGTTGGTTTTTTCAGTTTTGTGATCATTCAGTCTCAGATTTGCGATGAAGCAAGAAAGCCAAACACCGATTCCCGAGCAAAAAAGTACGTTCGTTATGACTAGAGAAATGATAACGAAGGAGGACGAAATCAAGCAATGGATTATCGAGGGTTTTCCTTTCGACAAGAAGAAGACCACGGAGGAGGAACCGAAACCAGAAGCTGCGAAAGATGTACCAGCAGGAAAGCCTTCCGAGAAAGGGAAGGAAAAGCCTGTATCAGGAAAGGAGGAAAGAAACGAGGAGAAGAAACCGATGGAGAGAAGTGTTAACCAACAAGAAGATGTGACTAGGATTAGAAATGATGACAGACCACGCGTACCGAAAAGAATGCGCTTATTTTATTAGCTGGAAACAGAATTATAAGAAACAGAGTTATATAAAACAGTATTAATATTAAGAAATATCAACCATTTTTATTACAAGCGTTTAAATAAGAGAAAGAGTCTTAGTGGACCACAAAAAATACATAAAAATTTATATTTTCGTTTATAATTGTTTGAATAAATAATTGTTTGTACTACTTAAAACATTGTTTGTTTCTTTACTTTTTAAAGTGAAATCCCCCAAAAAATTATCATTTACATTTTATTAACTTAAAATGTCCTCCAACAATCTTAAAGGTTAGTGAAACTAATTTCGTAACAATACTTCGATTTACCACCTAATATTTACTAACAAAAAAAGCTCAAGTGTAGATAATAACTTCAATAACAATCGTGACAAAATTTCTCCAAAAAAATGTAGAGTTTTTGTAACAAATATATAATTAATTACAGAAATATGTTTTCATGTTTATAATTCGCTTATCAGAAAAGATCTTTCAGAAAATAACAATTTCTGTTAAAAAAAAACTATTGTATTATTCGTCTCAAACTTAAATTTTCATGTATTTCAATTGTAATTGCTTCATAATTTACTTTAGATTTCATTTGTTTCTGTTGTTTTTTTTTTCTTGTTGTTTTGGTATTACGGTTTGCGGCTGCAAGTTTGCAACTATACAAACATTAATACTAATGACATCTTTTCATTTACTTTAGATTTCATTTCTTTCGGTTGTTTTTCTTTTCTTATTGTTTTGGTATTACGGTTCACCAATAAGGGGCCAGATGCGGCCCGTGGGCCGCAAGTTTTAAACAAACATTAACACTAATTACATCATTCCTTTCATGACATTTGAAACGGATTTAGTGTTAATTGAAATCCAATTTATTTCTCTTTTTTGCTGTTGTTGTTTGTTGTTTGTTGCAATGCGATTTTCCGGAATCAATTGGAACGCGTAACCGCCGGAAAATGTAACCACCACCTAGTAAACAAAACGACGCGGAACAAATGAAACGCAAATTGGGGAAAACTCGACGTGGAAATTGCATTTTGCACGGCCCGGTGCGATAATGGACGGGCGGAAGGGGATAATGGAAATTGGTTTTATTTACTACAAAAGTCCGCTTTAATTCTCGCCCAGAAATCGTTCATTTTCACTCTCCGTTTTAGTTTTTTGGTATTCATTTCCTAAAAGGATCAAAAACTGATTACTTTACAATAGCAAAATCAATCATTTTCTTTCCCAATTCGCTTTGTTTTCTCTTCCAATTTGTTTCGTTGCATCGAATTCAAATGAAACTTTGAATTACAGGATTAAATGTTAATCAGTTTCCTGAAATACATCACCTTTGAGTTTGTAGGAGTTTAACTTTTAACTCTATATGATTTCATATCTTCTGGAACTTTTCATGAGAAAATTTCAGCTATTTTGCACACTTTCCACTTATCTTAAAATTGCATTGGATTTATTTCAATATTTTTTCAGGAAATTAATATGTAAAGTATTATTCCTTTTTCAAGTAAAAATATTCAGTAAATTACATCCAAAATAATGAATTTAACTAAAAACAACTTCAAATATGTGTTAAACTTGATTTCTTTACTTGTGTTTCTTAATACTATTAGAGATTTAATAGTAATACTATAATGAATATTTATTGTTTTTTAAGTTTATTAAGGAAATTTCTTAAGGAAAATTGTGTAAAAAAAGTTAAATATTTATGTTAACTCGAAAGAAAAAGTAAGTTGTTGACAAAACGAATGGAAATGAAGTAGTAATCACTTAAAACCACCCTCAATTTCACTTCAATTCCAAGCATTCTCTTTTGTATACTAAGTTGAAAACAATGAGACTATATTTTACGTTTTTTTTTTTTGTTCAGAAGCATATTTTTCCACCAAAGTCTGTTTTTTTGCTTCAAATATGTGCACACATACAATTTATGTGTATTTTCGCAATGTACGGGATGGAAGCAGTATCAGACGCGATTCGTATTCCGTCTTTATTTCTGGACCTTTTAAATAAATTGAAAAGAGACGGAAGAAAAAAAAACGGGTACGAAAAAAGGGAATTGTTGAGAGGACGTCCACCACCGAAATACGATCACTGTTATTGGTGGTCATGGCACGATAACAAAAGCGTAGCGAAGAAAAGGTCCTTCGAGGATGATGTCGTATCGCCAGAAAGCCCTTTGGGGAGGAGGAAGGACGAGATTGATTCGACCTCGAAAACCATGCATTATTTACTACCGCATCTGAATACGCGATGGGAGCAATTAACGCCATCTTTCATCTCCATATCCAACTGCTGAATCGAATTTATTCATAAGCTTTCACACCGAATCCCATCATCCTTGCACGTCAGATATTCCCATTCCGTGACGCTCTGTTTCCGGTTTCGAGCAGACAATGTCTACAACTTCCGGCCCTTCCCTTTGTGGCCCTCGGACGCGAACTTTCGGTTGCGTAATGGAATTTCGAAAATTCCCAGTTTACGCTCAACGCAGGAAACCGGAGATGGCCGAGGCCTAGGCCAAACTATAACTTATAGTATACATTGTATAGTGTGGACAAGTTGTAATTGTTGGGTAACTGATGCATTAGCATGAGCACGTAATAAATCTCAAGTAAGGGCATTGTGTAATTATGAAAACTGAAGAAAAACTTGTCCAGTTCTTGTTTTTGATGGTTACGGCCCTGTTTCTGAACTTGCTGACTGGTAAATGCAGGAAGAATCAGTCAATGGTGAAATTCGAACCAGCACCATTTCGCACCAGATTTTGTGATGCTGGGACTTATAACCACTTGGCACTTTAACCTTCATTAGTATATGAAATTAATCATTTTTTTAATGATAAAGTTTTAAAATGTGTTTTATAAGGATTAAATTCATTTATTTTGTCAAAAATGATATCTTGTATCTTTATTCTAACAATACTTATTGTATTGAAAAAATAACTAAATGAAATCAGTAATATTTTACAAGAAAGTTTCCTATAGATTCAAAAGTTTACATTATTTAGTTTAAATGTAATTATTTAAAACAAATTTCTTCGTTTGTGGCTTATAAATGTTATGCAGATATTTGCATGAAACTAATGAATTAATCAAGTTTACAACCTTTTTATATTCAAACGTGAAAGAATATAAACTTATTTCGTAATTCAGTTGTGAAACTTCTATTAAAATTTTCTTATTTCTATGAGAAAGTTTTAACTACCTGAAAAGTTTAATAAACTCTCCCAATAGGTGAGAGACCTTATTACATGTTTAACACTGTAGCACATAAGAAAATAAAGAAAGAAAAAAGCATTCTTAATTAATTATTTTTTTTTTGTTTGGTAACTTTAACTTGGTTTGAAATAAATATTTGGTGTAATAAATTAGTAATGTAACTTTTCATAGCACTGCTTCAAATAGTCCGGTTCAATATGAAAGGTTTCGGTAACAAATGAAACATTTCATGATACTGCATCAAATAGTCCGGATTCAATATGAAAGGAATGGATGAAATTTATCAATTTCTATAATTTTATAAACCGTTAAAATTTAAATACAAAATTCTTAAAAATACAGTTTGGTATTCTATTTAGGTAAATTTACAAATGTATATTTTCATAGTACTGCTTCGAACAATCCGGATTTAACAAAATTTAGTTTCAAATTTGAAGAACAAAGTTTTTATTGAGAAAAAATAGATTCTATAAATTGTTAAAAAATCAATACTAAATAGTTAAAAGTACATTTTGGTATTCTATTTAGATACATTTACGAATGTATCTTTTCATAGTACTGCTTCAAATAGTCCAGATTCAATATGAAAGGTTTCGGTAACAAATGTAACATTTCATGATACTGCATCAAATAGTCCGGATTCAAGATGAAAGGAATGTATGAAATTTCTCAATGAAAACAAAGCTTTTATTGAGAAAAATAATAATAGATTCTATAAACTGTTAAAAAATTAATACTAAATACAGTTCGGTATTCTATTGAGTTAAATTTACGAATGTATATTTTCATAGTACTGCTTCAAACAATCCGGATTTAACATAATTTAGTTTCAAATTTGAAGAACAAAGTTTTTATCGAGAAAAAATAGATACAGATTCTATAGACTGTTAACAAATCAATACTAAATGGTTAAAAATACAGTTTGGTATTCTATTTAGATACATTTACAAATGTATCTTTTCATAGTACTGCTTCAAATAGTCCAGATTCAATATGAAAGGTTTCGGTAATAAATGAAACATTTCATGATACTGCATCAAATAGTGCGGATTCAAGATGAAAGGAATGGATGAAATTTCTCAATGAAAACAAAGTTTTTATTGAGAAAAATAATAATATATTCTATAAATTGTTAAAAAATCAATACTAAATACAGTTTGATATTCTTTTAGATAAATTTACAAATGCATATTTTCATAGTACTGCTTCGAACAATCCGGATTTAACATAATTTAGTTTCAAATTTGAAGAACAAAGTTTTTATCGAGAAAAAATAGATTCTATAAACTCTTAAAAAATCAATACTAAATGGTTAAAAATACAGTTTGGTATTCTATTTAGATACATTTACAAATGTATATTTTCATAGTACTGCTTCAAACAATCCGGATTTAACATAATTTAGTATCATATTTGAAGAACAAAGTTTTTATTGAGAAAAATAATAATAGATTCTATAAACTGTTAAAAAATCAATACTAAATACAGTTTGGTATTCTATTTAGATACATTTACAAATGTATATTTTCATAGTGCAGATTCGTACAGTGCGGATTTCATATAGTCCAATTTCAAATTTTCTAAATAAACATACTTTTTAATGACAAAAATAGACTTTTTACTGTTTTAAATGCTTGTTAATTAGAAATTCTTGTTGTTTTATTAGAAATTAAATAATATAAGTAATTATATGATTAATTTAAGTTTAATTATAATTATGAAATAAACAATTAATATAAAACAATATTGAAAAAAGTGGCTTCATGTTTGCAAATTCATCAAGTAACTACTGCAAAAAAATAAGCAATTAATGAGATGATGCAGTTGCATAAACAATGTAATAGAAAAAGTCTATCAACTAAAAGAGTTAATGAAACATAATATTGAAAAAAGCAGCTTCATGTTTAAAAATTCTTAATGTATTCTTAAAGTAAAGACTGCAATTATGATGTTGATGTTTAATTGTTCCATTTTATGCGGCAAGAAAGGTGAAAAAGGTAAAAAGTTAACAGGACAAACAACAGTTAAGAGGATAAACAACAGTGACAGGTCGAGTCTAAAAACAGAGTAGATGTGACAGGGAACGACCGTAAATATTCGCCGTAAAACGATCCGCAATGTTTGTCCAAATTAATATAAAATTTATGCCCTCTTCCCTCCCTTTTTATACTCAACGCCAAGACTGTCAAAAGTGTTTTATTTTCGTATCGATTTGGGTCTCCCGCAGCAGAACTAAATTGAACTTTAATTTGGGGATCTCTCTTTCACCTAGGTGTACAGAATGGACTGTTTTCTATTTAGACGAGGGTTGCTTTTCGACGGTGATGGTGACGACGAAACCTAGTTTACTATTATTACTAAAACGGAGCCACGCATTATATTCAAAAGGGGGTGGATCAAGGGCTAATCCCGCACGAATTACTCCCGAATCCTGCCTATCCCGAAAGGATGACAGCGGCGCGACGAATCATTCCAGCCGAGAGTAATTAATTGCTAAATGCCACGTGGCCGAAGAGGTAATTCATCAAAACGCCCCAACAATTCAATATTTGATTTCATCATTAACATTCGTGTGTTTTTTTTTGTTGTCAAAGTAATAGTAATTGTAAGAGTAATTATATCATCAATTATCGTTAGTAACCAATCAGAATAGAGAAAAAGTAATATTTGACATAAGAAGGTCATAGATGCGTCAAGTCAATCTACTACTCGAAATTACGCCATCTATTGTTTCAAAACGTAATTAAATTTGAATTAAATAAACTAATTCATTAATTGTTTTAATCTACATAATTAACATTTTTGCAAAAGTTATATCATCAATTATCTTTGGAAATCAAATTACAATAGTTAACAAAATATGTTGTTATTTGAAGTAATTATTGAGATGATCCAGTTGCATATACGCTGGTCATAAAAAAAGTCTATCTACAACAAGGAATTACGCCTTCTATTGTTTTAAAACGTAATTAGTAATTAAACATTAATTTATACAAAAAATATCTAATAATGCAGTAATTGATATCATTTACATTAGTAACATTTTTGCAAAGGTATTAAACATATTTTATAGTGAATTATATCATCAAATATCGTTTGAATTCAAATTATTACAGTTAAAGAAATATGTTGTCAATTGAAGTAAATATTGAGTTGATACAGTTGCATATACCCTGGTCATAGAAACAGTCTATCTACTATAAGGAACGGCGCCATCTATTGTTTGAAAAAGCAATTAGTAATTAAATATTAATTTATACAAAAAAGTATCTAATAATCCAATAATTGATATCATTTACATTAGTAACATTTTTGCAAAGGTATTAAACATATTTTTTTGTGAGTTATATCATCAAATATCGTTTGAATTCAAATTATAAAAATTAAAGAAATGAGTTGTCAATTGAAGTATATATTGAGATGATACAGTTGCATATACACTGGCCATAGAAAAAGTCTATCTACTACAAGGAACTGCGCCATCTATCGTGTGTTAATTAGTAATTAATAATTAGTAATTATGTATTAATTGCTGTAATTTATAACAAATACAACCATTGAATTGCTGATAATTGAGAAATTTAACGATAATTATGTAACAAATCATTAAATATAAAGGAAAAGTGTGGAAAGAAAGTTAATCAAACAATACTTCACCAACAGTACAGAAGATAATAAAACGGAGTTCAACAAATGTTATTTATTGTTCATTTCCCTATTGAATTGTTTTCCCTCTCACATTTTTACGTTTATTTGCAGACACATTCGCTGCACAGAATTCCGTGAATGGAATCAAATATAGGATTATGCATAATACAAACAGTGCTTCAGTTTGCAGTGAACGTCGGTCGGTAGACGTCGTCTTCTTGTTGTCCCTTATTGGACATTCGGAGAGGAGTGATGAAAATGTTCCAATTGAGAGAAGAGTGAGATAAAGAGAGGATATGCAGGACGGAGGACGAGGCCTTCCACTCCGTCGCCGAAGACAATTTGCATAAATTTCAGCGCAATTTCTCTAATGTACATGTTTCGCAAAATATATAATCCACGAAAGGTTGTTCTCCATTTTCATTTTTTTGTTTTGTTTTGTTTTTAGAAACTATCCACTGCCATAACTCTATGCATGCATAAAAGATGCATCGCAGAGTGCCATCCATTCTCGTTTTACGTGCCTACTAAAGAAATTTGCGCCAAATTGTTACGTAATTCTCTATTACGCTTTCACGTCACTTAAAAATTTGCACAAATTAGAGCTTAATCGTTTGGTATTTCACTGCAAATTAGGAATTTGCACAAATTATTGTGTAATTGTGTATTATATTACTTAATTCGTGAGTTTAAAATATTGTTTTTTTTTTGTCACAAACTTCTAAATTTGCGCAAACAGTATACATGTTATTACACATAGCAAACATGTTTTTAATATTAGAGTTTATTATATCATTTCCTTCACAATTTGCGCAAATTACACAATTGTTGATCTATAAATACCATAAGATAAATGAATTTGAGGTTTGCAAATGTATATTTTTCACCAAATCAAATGCACTTTTGATTTGAGTAAATTTGCACAAATTATTTCTATATAATCCTTCACTTTAATCATACTAAATATGCCAAAATTATTACTTATTTTCTTATTATCTAATACATAAAATGTGTCTTGAAATTATCTATTGACTTTTGAACTATTTTCATAAGTAATATCAAAATTTGACCTAATGTTGTTACCATAAAAGTTCCTTTTTACAAATTTGAAACAACTTGTTGAATTTTTATATTGTCTTCCAAATTACAAGTGTATTGAAGAATGTGTACTCACTCACTGTATTATTGATTAAGGTCTACCAAAAATTTTCTTGAAAAAGCACAATTTGCAACAATTATTATAGATTGTTTATTATTGTATATATAATACTTTCATTCAAAGTTTCAGAAAATCCGTCGATTATTTATAAAGAAATTGATACAAATTATTAAGTATGTCTTTATAATTGTGTACATGATACGTTCATTCGAAGTTTCAGCAAATCATTCGATAATTTTGTTGAATTCTTACATTTTGGATTTGTCCAAACTCATTACATAATTGCTTATTATCAGCCACATAATACTTTCAATGAAAACTATTCAATAGTGAAACATTTATGAAGAAATTTGCAAAAATTGTTGCTTATTTCTGTACGTTTTACTTTCATTCAAAGTTTCAGAAAATCAATCGATAATTTTGTTAAATTTGTACATTTCAAATTTGTCCAAACTCATTACACAATTGCTTATTATAAGCTACATAAAACTTTCAATGAAAACCTTTCAATAATGAAACATTTATTAAGATATTTGCACAAATTATTGTATATTCCTTTATAATTCTGTACGTAATACGTTCATTCGAAATTTCAGAAAATCAATCAATAATTTTGCTGATTTCGTAAATTTAAATTTGTCCAAACTCATTACACAATTGCTTATTATCAGCCACATAAAACATTCAATGAAAATCATTCAATAATGAAACATTTATGAAGAAATTTGCACAAATTATTGTATATTTCTTTTCAATTCTGTACGTATTAATTTCATTCAAAGTTTCAGAAAATCATTTGATAATTTTGTTAAATTCGTACATTTCAAATTTGTCCAAACACATTACATAATTGCTTACTATCAGCAACATAAAACTTTCAATAAAAACCATTCAATTATGAAACATTTATGAAGAAATTTGTACAAATTATTGTATATTTCTTTACAATTCTGTACGTATTACTTTCATTCAAAGTTTCAGAAAATCAATCGATAATTTTGTTGAAATCGTACATTTCAAATTTGTCCAAACTCATTACACAATTGCTTATTATCAGCAACATAATACTTTCAATGAAAACCATTCAATAGTGAAACGTTTATAAAGAAATTTGCAAAAATTGTTGCTTATTTCTTTACAATTCTGTATGTATTACTTTCATTCAAAATTTCAGAAAATCAATCGATAAATTTGTTGAATTCGTACATTTCAAATGTATCGAACTCATTACATATTTGCTTATTATTAGCCACATAGAACTTTCAATGAAAACCATTCAATAATGAAACATTAATGAAGAAATTTGCACAAATTGTTGCTTATTTCTTTACAATTCTGTACGCAATACGTTCATTCCAAATTTCAGTAAATCATTTGATAATTTTGTTAAATTCGTAAATTTCAAATTTGTCCAAACTCATTACACAATTGCTTATTATAAGCCACATAAAACTTTCAATGAAAACCATTCAATAATGAAACATTTATGAAGAAATTTGTACAAATTATTACATATTTCTTTACAATTCTGTATGTATTACTTTCATTCAAAGTTTCAGAAAATCATTCAATAATTTTGTTAAATTTAATTGCTTACAATTAGCCACATAAAACTTTCAATAAAAACCATTCAATAATGAAACATATTTGAAGAAATTTGTACAAATTATTCTATATTTTTTTTCAATTATGTACGTATTACTTTCATCCAAAGTTTCAGAAAATCATTTGATAATTTTGTTAAATTTGTACATTTCAAATTTGTCCAAACTCATTACAAAATTGCTTATTATCAGCCACATAAAACATTCAATGAAAACCATTCAATAATGAAACATTTATGAAGAAATTTGCACAAATTATTGTACAATTCTGTACTCAATTCATTCGAAGTTTTTAGAAAAATCAATCGTTAATTTTGTTAACTCCTTCCATTAAAATTTTCGCTAATAATTGTGAATTATCATCTACACAAAACGTGTATAAACCATTAAGTAATTAAAGAAATATCCATGTTCCACCAAATAATACGTGCTTATAATTATAACACAATAATTCAGCAAACAATACGTGCTTTTAAAGAAATACGCAAATCATTATTTAATTACTACTTATTATAATTACTCCACACAATAATTATGATAATGATGATGATCATCATGAGTGGTAAAAGTTGCTCGCTGCACCGGATTAAACAGAACAAATAATCATTCGGATGAGGGATAAATCACGAAACGCGTACACGTGACGGCCGGATATCCGTTTTCCATGATTATTTTTCATTTCGTGCATTATTAATATTATTGCTCTGGATTCGATTTTTTTGCTCACTCACTCACTCATTGATGATGGACTGTTTGTGAGGAACGTCGACGTCCATCCTGTTCCACGGAATTTATTTAAATTTTCCTCATTTTATAGTCGCATTCGCTTTGATCCGACTTTCCCACTCGCTGCGAATCCAGTTTTACGACAGTCAAAAGGAATCTCTTATTGCAGGTCTAATGTGCAGCTATCTCCATTACAAAGTTCCAAGGAATATAACTTATGGATATGTTAATTTAGTACATGTTATTCCACATATTATGAATTCCTTTGTTGATCCCCAAATAAACAGATAGAACTGTATTAGTATTTGAATCAATCGTTATTGTTGATGTTGCAATGGGCCCTCAGTTTCAGTGAAGTACAAGTTGTTTTCTAATTGAAATCGACAATTGAAAATTATGAGAAACATGTTTCCTGAGGTCCCAATTTCAAATTCTTATAAACAAATTTACTCAAAGTCTTACAGATTAGTAATAACTTGGGGCCCACACCTTCAATCTAATGGATCTCACTGTTTAAACAAATTTGTAAAGTATTAAGTTAATTTAATACATCCTTAAATACTTAATTTCTTTGTTGATCCTCAAATATACAGTGAAAAGTTTCTTAACATTATCGATTACATTTGATAGAACTACAATAGTGTTTGAATCAATGGTGTAGCAAAGGACCCTCAAGTTACAGATGAAAAGATAAATTTCTATCCTGAGGTCCCAAATTCGAAATTGTTATTGAAACTTACTTAAAAGTCTTCCAAATGCATAACAAATATTTGGGGACCTCACATTCAATCTAATGGATATTATTGCTTTAACACTACTTCTCTTTATCTATTACTAAGCAAATAGTAAAATAAACATTTTTATTCTAAATATCATGGATTATCATATTCAAATTTGCCTAAGAGCTCAAATTTGTTAAAGTTCTCTAAATAAGTAATTACTTTGGACCCTCACTTTCCATAAAACACTCACTTGACTAGAAGTGTTATGCTTTTGCTTTTATTTATTCATAACTAAACCACAATACTCTCAATTACAATTGCAAATCGGATGGGGCCCTCAAATTAAAATGTATCCGAATCAACAATACAAAAAAAACTAGTTGGGGACCCTCACATTTAATAAAATAATCACTTGTTATGCTATTACTTTTATCAATAACTGAACCACAATGTTCTCAATTACAAGTGCACATTTGATGGGGCCCTCAAATTAAAATGTATTCGAATCAACATTATAAAAA
>JAFMTC010000219.1:88391-101033 GCA_018845635.1 Nicrophorus orbicollis
TGTTTACAGCGATTGATCGTTTCTATTTTTGATATGATTGTTAAATTTGGTAAGAACTTATAAAAAAACAGAACAGTGACAAAAAAGAACGTGTTTACAGCGATTGATTGTTCATATTTTTGATATGATTACTAAATTTGGTAATAACTTATATAAAACAGAACAGTGACAAAAAAGAACATGTTTATAGCGATTGATCGTTTCTATTTTTGGTATGATTATTAAATATAGTAAGAACTTATACAAAACAGAACAGTGACAAAAAAGAACTTGTTTACAGCGATTGATCGTTTCTGTTTTTGATATGATTATTAAATTTGTAATAACTTATATAAAACAGAACAGTGACAAGAAAGAACTTGTTTACAGCGATTGATCCTTTCAGTTTTTGATATGATTACTAAATTTGGTAAGAACTTATAGAAAACAGAACAGTGACAAAAGAGAACTTGTTTACAGCGATTGATCCTTTCAGTTTTTGATATGATTACTAAATTTGGTAAGAACTTATAAAAAAACAGAACAGTGACAAAAAAGAACTTGTTTATAGCGATTTACCATTTCTCTTTTTGATATGATTATTACATTCGGTAAGAACTTATACAAAACAGAACAGTGACAAAAAAGAACGTGTTTATAACGATTAATTGTTTGTATTTGTGATATGATTATTAAATTTGATAAGAACTTATAAAAAACAGAACAGTGACTAAAAAGAACATGTTTATAGCGATTGATCGTTCCTATTTTTGATATGATTGTTAAATTTGGTAAGAACTTACAAACAATATCAGAACAGTGACGAATAAGAACGTGTTCACGAATGTGATTATTGACCGTAATTGTTTCAGAAAAACGTGTTTTCATCTTCAGCTTGTATTGTATTTTATACATGATTATTTCTGTTATTACTTGTTCTGAGTTTTCAGGAGTCCCATAAGTTTACATAACAAGTAAGTAGATTTATGTTCAGGAAAATTGTAACTGAAAGAAAACTCTGCTGAAATATGAATAAAGAAACACAACAGGGATGCAATTTACATAAAACATAGATGATTGGAAAAATGAAACTGGTAATATTCTTCATGGAACTATTGATGAATTTGCAGACAATGAAAAAACGAAACATTCGAGCTCGACGTGTACAAATGGACGCAAGGAGGAGATGATGAAGAGTGCATCGATAAATCTCGTCGATTTCCTATATAATGCATGTATAAAATGGGTAATAATTTTCAGTCGGACTGAAATGATGTTCGGTCGGTCAGAAGGACAGTGAATTTGGTGTGTCAAGAGCGGTTCGCGGGGATGCGGGGCCTCGTTTCCTCTCGAAGGTGTCGAAAGGGCGCAATATGAATGGGCCATTTGCAGTTTGCGCAAATCAAATTTAATGGGCGACCAATCGGAAGGGCGAAGCGCAGCATTAAACTGACGTATGGCTGCAAGCGCGCCAAAATTTAAAATAAAGATTTTTTCGTTAGAGAACGAACAGTGATGATGTATGCTAATCAATATAATAACGCCTATCTTTGATATAAAGAATATAGAAAAAAAGGGATGGAAATATATAGAAAATGTTACAAAAACTTTAATTTTCAATTGAAATTTTGGAAATAATGAAAACAAAAAACTAATGACTTAGAAACAAAGTGTAGACATTTAAAGTGAATTTGAATTTGAAATCAACTAACTGACTGAAGTCATAGAAACAAGGTTTCCAAATTTGAAATTTGAACTAAGAAGTGAAATAATTTATTACACAGATGATAGTTTAATTAAGAATAAATATTATTGATTTTTCGTTACATTAAAACATAATTCAATTAAATATTGTTCGATTGGTATTTTGAATTTGAAAAGCGCGGTAAAATTTGAAATAATACATAAAAAAAATCAATCAATATACCGACTGATGCCATGGAAACAGAGTATAGATGTCCAGAAACATAAGGGCGCCAAAATTGGATATTTGAACTTGACTGATGTCATGAAAAATAAACTGACTGTTGTCATGGAAACAAAGTGTAAACTTTTACAAATAAAAGCGCGCCAAAATTTGAAATACGAACAAAGAGATGATATAATTATATAAATTGATTAATAAACATTTCTAATAAGAAATCATCACAATTAGGTTAAATAATATTCAATAGTTATTTCGAATTTAAAAAGCGCGGCAAAATTTGAAATTTGAACTGGGTGATGAGATAGTTTAATATACAAAGTTAAAATCAAAATAGATTTTAATGCTACAAAACTTAATAGACATTTTGAGTTTGAAAAGCGCGGGAAATTTGAAAAAAAAAACAATTGCGCGCCAAAATTTGATATATGAACGATGTGCGGGGTGAAACAATAGATGATTATGTTGATTTTTTTTACAAATATATACTCATTCTATATGTTTTTCTTTTTGTCCGTATTTCCCAGTTTCATTTTCTCGTTTCATCGCTCGTTCCGGAGCCAAAGAAATAATGAAACACATAGAAATATTTTCGAGGGAGGAGATAAATCACGGTCGGAGGAACGAAAAAAAACGAGGATAAACAGCGGGGGGGTTGAGGAATCGCACGGGGTGGAAATGTGTCGCGGCAGAACTTTAAAAATTTATCACCCGCAGGCAAAGGAGTTTCGAGTTTTCGTCCTTTCACGCTCGACAATGCGGAATATTTTTCGCTTTTTGCATTTTGACCTTAAGGATCACAGCAACGACAACAACAAAAAATAAGGGATGCAAGTATGGGGGTGAGGGTGCGTTAGAGCGAGATAAAAAACGAGATTTCGTATGGAAATAGGATGCACTTCTTTTCTGGAAGGACATTCTGCATTAGCGATTTATCAGATGAACTATTCACGATAAGCACACGAGTTTCTGTGTGAAGGGTGGGTGGTTTGATAGGGGATACGGGGATTCTGTTTGGAGAGCTTCGACGGAGTTTGAAGTTTCGTTTAGGAACGTCCTCATATTTGCTTGGACGATTCAATGTTTCTTACTTTAATGTACTTTTGGCCCAGATCCTGAACACACAACAAGTATACGAAACTTATAAGTTTTACTTATACATTTAGTTACAAATTGCGCACATTCAGTTAGATATTTATTGAATATTAAACAATAAATATATATAGAAACGTTATTTTATCAAAAGAAATCAAAATATTTCTACTAAGATCTACTAACTAATACTACTACTTTCATTAGAAAGCTGTTGTTTCTCTTATAATTCGTCAAGTCTTTTGAAAGTTCTTAATTAATAAAACCTAAGTTTAATGAAACCTTTTTTTTTCTCCCAAATCTTAACGAAAGCTTATTTTTTTCCTAAGTTCGTAATGAAACCTTGTACAATCATTCTACATACAATCTTGAATGATTGTAATAATTAATAGAGGTTGAAGGTAATTTTCGTGAAAGTTTCCCAACTATTAATCTAATTACTAACTTGAAACTTTACAACTACTTTAAGCTCTTTAAAACTAAAATACTTCAAGTTGTTTCATCTAGATTTAACATTTAAGTAGAATTCTTGTAGTAAGAGTGATTTGCTGTAATTGCATAAGAAAATACGTAAGAAATGCTGAATCTCATAGGTCTTGAATCCAAATTTCAAAAGTTTGTCCTTGAAAATCAAGTAATTACTGTAATTAGATAAGAAAATACGTAAGAAATTCTGAATCACGTAAGTCTTGAATCCAAATTTCAAAAGTTTGTCCTTGAAAATCAAGTAATTACTGTAATTAGATAAGAAAATACGTAAGAAATTCTGAATCTCATAGGTCTTGAATCCAAATTTCAAAAGTTTGTCTTTGAAAATAAAGTAATTACTGTAATTAGATAAGAAAATACGGAAGAAATTCTGAATCTCATAAGTCTTGAATTCAAATTTGTAAACTTGTCTTTGAAAATCAAGTAATTATTGTAATTTCGGTGTTCAAATTTGATAATTGTTAAAACAAAATTTGATAGTCATGAGTCTTGGATCCAAATTATGAAATTTGGATTAGAACAACAAGAAAATTTGAATCAAAATTTTGAACATTGTCTTTGAAAATCATGTAATTTTGATATTCTAATGAAATAATATGACATAAGTTAACAATTATTGAGATCCAATTAAGATGAGAAGTTCCATAAAGTTAAATTCTGGGAACAATAATCTGTAATTACAACACTTGTTTTTCCTTTGCATTTCTCTCCGCGCAATTTGCGCAAAATCCAATTAATAATCTAATATAATATAGTTGATTCAGTGTGCGAAATTGGGAAACGCAATTAGTATGAAACAGTGTTTAGCAGTAATTAATATCGCACGATTGAAACGAACGGAACGGAACAGAACAGAACAGAACGTAACGGAACGGAACGAAAAGGGCTTCTCTTCTCCCTTTTATTTTGACAAATCGCTTTAATTATTATCGTCGAACCGAATGCCACCGATTAATTATTTCAATTTAACGTTAATGCTTTCAATTAAACCCTGAACGAGACTGTACGGTGTATAGAAATAACCGAATCGGTGATGAAAAAATATAGAATTTATAAACCGGTTAATCTCAATGCACGGATATATTTGTAAAAGTGAACATAAATAAATCAGATTTAGTCTTCTGAAAAGGGTTATTAGTTTGGAGCTTAACGTTTGTTTTTTTTTCAGGGAGGAGGAGGGAATGAAATAAAGTGGAATTTAGAGAGCCATTACGGTTATTACTGTATTTAACGATGTGCCGACTCCATTTTTCCACAATTTCGCCCCCAAGAGAAACTTATAAAAACCATCCACATCTTCATACTTTTCTTACTGCATTTTCATACAATTCATATAATCTCTTAAAAGAATACGTGAAAACAACTCTTGTTACTTGTTAAACTATAATTGACGTTTTAATTATTACGTAATTCCGCTGAAACTGTTTGTTCTAGTTTCATTTGCGATGGACGTAGAGTGCAGCGCAGCTGCATCCCGTTATTTATCATAATTATTTGTCAGGTTACATAACAGATTGCTGCTGCATCGACGCAGATAACTCATCGCTTAACGCCGTGGACTTATTTACTTAAAACGGCGAAAATCGACGGCCGCTCTCAGAGTTATGCGATCGGGATTATCGCATTACATCAGTTTTAACGTTACGTAATTACGCAATTTCGATGGATTACGTAATCGCTGATTGTGATGAGTTGGGCAAAATTTTAAAGTAATGTTATTGTTTTCGATTATTTTAATGCAAATGTTGGTATATTTGCTACAGTTTACCATTGTTTTGACAGTTTCATTTTAGATGACAGCTGTCATTTCACGTTTATATTGTATGTGTATATTGGAACGTGATCTATAGATTGAGAAATGTTTAGATTGTATTGCAGTTTCTCAGTTTAATGTTAGATGACAGCTGTCATTTAATGATGATGTTATATATTGCGACGTGATTGGAAAAAGTTGAGAATATATTGCAGTTCATCAATGTTTTGATAGTTTGACGTTAGGTGACAGCTGTCATTTCACGGTGATGTTATGTTGGGATGTGATCTATAGGTTGATAAATTTTTACAATGTATCGCTGTTCATATATGTTTTGACAGTTTAATGTTTGATGACAGCTGTCATTTCATGATTATATTATATATTGCGACGTGATATGCAGGTTGAAAAAAGTTGAGATTATTGCAGTTAATCAATGTTTTAACAGTTTGACTGTCATTTCACGATGATGTTGGGGCATGATCTATAGGTTGATAAATGTTGAAATACTGTCAGAAATACTGGTTTAGATTACTATATATTGCAGTGATTCTCAATTTTCTTATAGTTTAATGTAAGATGACAGCTGTCACTTTCTAGTTGGTACATCTCACATAAATGTATGAATGACGTTATGAGAAGAATCCACATTATTAGAACCTTTGGTTTAGAATACTGTATATTCAGGTGTTTCTCAAATTTATTGTACTTTGACGCAAGATTATAACTGTCACTTAGCATTTGGCTTACACTTTGATAGAAGATGACAGCTACAGTTTAATGTTAGAGGACAGTTGTCATTTCATGGTTATATTATATATTTCGACGTGATGTATAGGTTGGCAAAAGTTGAGAATATATTGCAGTTCATCACTGTTCTTACATTTTGACGTTAGATGACAGCTGTCATTTCACGGTGATGTTATATGTTGGGACGTGATCTATAGGTTGATAATTTTTTACAATGTATCGCTGTTCATATATGTTTTGACAGTTTAATGTTATATGACAGCTGTCATTTCATGATTTTATTATATATTGCGACGTGATATGTAGATTGAAAAAAGTTGAGATTATTGCAGTTCATCAATGTTTTAACAGTTTGACGTTAGATGACAGCTGTCATTTCACGATGATGTTGGGACATGATCTATAGGTTGAGAAATGTTGAAATACTGTCAGAACTACTGGTTTTGATTAGTGTATATTGCAGTGTTTCTCAAATTTCTTATAGTTTGATGTAAGATGACAGCTGTCACTTTCTAGTTAGTACATCTCACATAAATGTATGAATGACGTTATGAGAAGAATTCACATTATTAGAACTTTTGGTTTGGATTACTGTTACTTTGACGCAAGATCATAACTGCCACATAGCATTTGGCTTATACTTTGATACAAAATGACAGCTACAGTTTAATGTTAGAGGACAGTTGTCATTTCATGATTATATTATATATTGCGACGTGAAATGTAGGTTGGAAAAAGTTGAGAATATATTGCAGTTCATCACTGTTCTGTCATTTTGACGTTAGATGATAGGTGTCATTTCACTGCATATTGAGGCGTTTCTCTGATTTCTTGTACTTTGACGCAAGATTATAACTGTCACTTAGCATTTGGCTTATACTTTGATACAAGATGACAGCTATTACTTTGTAATTGGTATATCTTACAGACATTTATGAGTGACATCGTGTGGAACATCCACGTCAAAAGAACTATTGATTTTGATTACTACATATTGTAGCGTTACTCTTCTCTTATAATTTTAAACAAGATGACATCTGTCACTTTCTAGATGGTATATCTCACATTCAATTATGAATGACGTGATGAGGAGAATCCACATTATCAAAACTATTGGTTTTGATTACAGTATATTGCAGCGTTTCTCAAATTTGTTATTTTGATGCAATATGACATCTGTCACTTAGTATTTGGCTTATACTTTTGTGTAAAATGACAGCTATCATTTATTAGTTGACATATCTTACATACACTTATAGGTACAATCATGTGAAGCATTCACATTATTAGAACTACTGGTATTAATTGGTAGCTAAATTGCAGCTTTTCTCAAATTTCTTATAATTTGATGCAATATGACAGCTGTCACTTACCAAATCATTTTGTATTTTTTTTCATTAAGGATAAAATCGTCCTCTCAGTACATCTTCCAGATTTAAACAAAAATTGTACCGAAAAGAAAAGCCTTCTTTTCAACACCTTGTGCAAAATCTCGTATTTGAAAAGAATAAATAAATTTCTAAGAAGACCGCTCCGGACTAACCTCTCTATAGAGAACCGCATCCCATGATTGGTCACAGCTTTTGTGGTTGAATCTGCAACGAAAGAGAGGAATAAATGTAGAGAAACCGTGAAAAGAAAGTCGCCGAAGGAAAATATAATCGATGTAATTAAATGCGATTTATTCGATTGAAATTGGAACGAAGAGTAAATAATGGAACGAGTTGAAAATTTAGAACAAAAGAAAAACGAAATTAATGGCGTTTTGGTGAGCGGTGGGAGGAAAGGCGCCATTAAAACGGGCTTAATTGATTTCTGCAGTGTTTCGACAATTATAATTAATTAACGTATTTAAATTTACTGGTTTAAATTACACGTCGATATCATTCGGAAATATAATTTAGTTTTCAATGGATATTCGCATGTCAAAAGCTTTAATTGGAAGGCGCAATATGTTTACTCGATACTTGTCATTTGACAAGTTACTTTGTATTAATAGATTTAAATTACACATTGATTTCATTCGTAAATATACTTTAGTTTTCAATGGATATTCGCAAGTCAAAAGCTTTAATTGAATAGCAAGACTTGTTTACTCGATACTTGACATTTGACAAGGTACTTGGTATTAATAGATTTAAAGTACATATTGATTTCATTCGTAAATATACTTTAGTTTTCAATGGATATTCGCAAGTCAAAAGCTTTAATTGGAAGGCAAAACGTGTTTACTCGATACTTGTCATTTGACAAGTTATTTGGTATTAATAGATTTAAATTACACATTGATTTCATTCATATATATACTTTAGTTTTCAATGGATGTTCGCATGTCAAAAGCTTTAATTGGAAGGCAAAACGTGCTTACTCGATACTTGTCATTTGACAAGTTACTTGGTATTAATAGATTGAAATTACACATTGATTTCATTCGTAAATATACTTTAGTTTTCAATGGATGTTTGCATGTCAAAAGCTTTAATTGGAAAGCAAAACGTGTTTACTCGATACTTGTCATTTGACAAGTTACTTGGTATTAATAGATTTTAATTACACTTTGATTTCATTTGTAAATATAATTTTGTTTTCAATGGATATTCGCATTTCAAAAGCTTTAATTGGATAGCAAAACTTGTTTACTCGATACTTGTCATTTAACAAGTTACTTGGTATTAATACATTTAAATTACACATTGATTTCATTTGTAAATATAATTTTATTTTCAATAGATATTCGCAAGGCAAAAGCTTTAATTGGAAAGCGAAACGTGTTTACTCGATACTTGTCATTTGACAAGTTACTTGGTATTAATAGACACATTGGTTTCACTCATAAATATCATTTGTTTTCAATGGATGCTCGCATGTCATAAACTTCAATTGAAAGGCAAAATGTGTTTACTTGATACCTGCCATGTGACAAGTTACTTGGTATTGATCATCACGATTCTGGTTTAAATTTCACATTGAAGGGATTAAAGTTTTGAACACAATTTTAAGTATTACACAATACTTGACAAGTAGTCTTCAAGTAACAAAACCAATGTATTTGATAAAATTATGATCAAACGTCATCGTGACAGTTACAAACTATGTTTACATAAATCACAGGTAGCGCAGAGTCCTTAGACATTGTCGATATTCAAAGGAAGCGAAGATGTAAACTTGTGCACGGAGGTTACGAGGTTAGTGCAAGGAATAAAGGACTGTAGGAGGAATAACATCGCTGCGAGGGCAATAAAATCGTCTGCAGAGATGTGCATAAATCTCGGATCGCGAAGCTCGTGAACAAAAGGGCGAAAGCGAACACCGGTTATGGACCATAAAGAATCGATGCAGATCGAGGATAAATCAAACTTTTGCTTTAAAATAAGTATGCATATATATATATATATAGTATAGTATAAAGAAAAGAAAAATAAGTAACAACGAGGAAAAGCACGTTCTCCCCAAACCACCCCCACCCCCACACACAAAAAAATAACAATGGAAGCAACGTTTAATATTCTGTAATGCGATTCGGGGGTGGATTTTATTAGATTTTTCTGTATGTTTTTTTATGATTGATGTTAACAATGTCGTAATTTTTGTTTCATATTTATCATGTTTTTTTTGTGAGGAGAATACAGTATACTTTTCCTAATTTATCAAAGAATATTTGAAAGAATTGATGAAAGAATTCTACTTTGAATGGAAATTTTTACAGTATGTAAATTCAAAGAATCATTGTCAATTAACATACTTACAAGAAAGTTAAGTAACGAATTCTACTTAGAATGATGATTTTTGCAGTATGTAGTTTCAAAGAATCATTGTCAATGAATATGTTTATAACAAAGTTAAGCAACGAATTCTACTTTGAATGGTGACTTTTAAAGAATGTAATTCAAAGAGTCATTGTCAATTAACATACTTACAACAAAGTTAACCAACGAATTCTACTTTGAATGGTGACTTTGACAGTATGTAAATTCAAAGAATCATTGTCAATTAATCTACTTACAACAAAGTTGAGCAACAAATTCTACTTGAAATGGTGACTTTTGCAGTATGTAAATTCAAAGAATCTTTGTTAATGAATATACTTACAACAAAGTTAAGCAACGAATTCTACTTAGAATGGTGACTTTTACAGAATGTAATTCAAAGAATCATTGTCAATAAACATACTTACAACAAAGTTAAGCGACTAATTCTACTTAGAATGGTGACTTTTACAGAATGTAAATTTAAAGACTCATAGTCAATTAATCTACTTACAACAAAGTTAAGCAACGAATTCTACTTGAAATGGTGACTTTTACAGAATGTAATTCAAATAATCATAGTCAATTAATCTACTTACAACAAAGGTAAGCAACGAATTCTACTTAGAATGGTGACTTTTACAGAATGTAAATTCAAAGAATCATAGTCAATCAATCTACAACAAAGTTAAGCAACGAATTCTACTTAAAATGGTGACTTTTATAGTATGTAAATTCAAAGAATCATAGTCAATTAACATACTTGCAACAAAGTTAAGCAACGAATTCTATTTGATATGGTGACTTTTACAGAATGTAAATTCAAAGAATCTTAGTTAAAGAAAATACTTACAATAAAGTTAAGCAACAAATTCTACTTAGAATGGTGACTTTTATAGTATGTAAATTCAAAGAATCATTGTCAATTAATCTACTTACAACAAAGTTAAGCAACGAATTCTACTTGAAATGGTGACTTTTACAAAATGTAAATTCAAAGAATCATTGTCAGTGAATAAAGTTAAGCAACAAATTCTACTTGAAATGATGATTTTTACAGAATGTAATTTCAAAGTATCATTGTCAATGAATATGTTTATAACAAAGTTAAGCAACGACTTCTACTAGAAATGTAGACTTTTACAATATGTAAATTCAAAGAATCTTAGTTAATGAAAATACTTACAACAAAGTTAAGCAACAAATTCTACTTAGAATGGTGACTTTTATAATATGGTATTTCCAAAAATTGGATTGAATAAACGTATAATTTATTATTAATTCAAATCTTAATTTCAGTAACTTAATAATTACATATTTAACTTAACAATAGTGAGCTGAAATCTTAAAATTTCATGTAAATCTATATAGTTTTTCAAGCTCAATTTTTATATATGTAATCAAGTTACAATTTTAATTGTTTGTTATCTAAATGCAACTTTCCTAAATGCGTAAAAAACTGAGTTGATTATTGTAGAAAAATGTGTTTATTTTAACATCAAATAACACTCGAGAATCCACAGTCAATTCTTGGCCTGTTTGCAACGAATTTATTTGGTTTATGCAGGCGTTACGTAATTCATTAATTTTAATTTGGCAGCTCGGATAAATGTTATTTCACACACAAACTCCGTGTGTTTGCTTTTTCCTTTATTTATTTTGTTGCCATCCGTTCGTTTAATTTCTTGTTGCCTCTGACTTCGACACTCTTTAAAATTTATTATTCCTGTCGATTATTCCTGAGTGACGGCACCGGAGGCAAAGAAAAACGCATTGTAAATTGTGATCGATCGTTCGCAAACTCTCATAGCTGAAATGCATGCACTTGTTACAATTTGTTACAATTTCTCGTATAAAAATTGGATGATTTTATTAACGGCTTTCAATTTCGTTTAGTTTAAAGTGATATTTGTCAAGTAATTTGTCAAGTATGTAATTTTGGCTATGCGTATTCGTGTTGTATTACATTATTGAGACGCACTTTTCATGAACAAAGCAATTGAATGGAAAGTCCAAATATTGGAAAATGTGTACATCTTTTTGCTTTTTTGTTGTGATAACAATGGCAATATAAAAATTGGAGATGGGTAATATTTGAAGTTTTTAGGGCTTCAATAAAAGTCGAAAATACTTATAGAAAATGTGAATATTGTATAGACGGATTAGGAGATTCCACGTAAAGTCGGTATAGGCATTTCGTATGTCGGACAACATCAAAACGAAGTGAAATAAAGCAGTCGTTGAGGTAAATAGCTTTTGCTCCCCTAAACCGAAAGAAAGAAGTTTCCCCCCTCGAAACCTTCCAAGAAGAAAAAACCAACCTTCTTTGGGGCGTACTGTGCTCCCCGTCGGAAAGCTGTTACCCGAAATCCAGGGATAGGTGGGATAAACGTAATTGCGTGATATTTTAAATCCGGACACGTGCGTGGGTGGCTTCGAGCTAATAGTTCAAACGATTTAACAATTACCGTCACCCTCCCCCGCTATTCACTCACTCTCTTCACATGTATACACACACACACAGTCATGATGATGGTGAGCGTGTTCTATCTGCCGGAGGAAGCTTCCGGTTGGATTTAATATTGTTATATAATAACGACAAGGTGTATTAGTCGAGTGGAACACGGTCGACCCTCTCTCCTCAATCTCGTTTCTCGTCGCATTAATCCGCAAGAGTTTTCGTTCGGTTAATCGTTTCCACGCAAACTTCACCCCCTCGACGACAAAAACAACACCAAAATACGTCCTCATCAAGTCGATGGAAATTCCATTTTTTTTAGCTAAACTGTAAAAATCGCTAAAATGTAAAGACATTGATTTTTCGCCTGTTAATTTTTCATTTCTTCAATTTTGACAGCGAATTACAGCCAAACGGCTCTAGACACAGGAATAAATGAATATGCGTTACA
>JAFMTC010000219.1:115599-146851 GCA_018845635.1 Nicrophorus orbicollis
TATAAAATATGTATTTTTTTCCATTATTAGATGAGAAATGTCGTAAATATTAGCACATAAAACTAATTAATTTGGTTAAAGTTTGCACTAAGATTATTGAGAATTTCTACGTCAAATGTGTACAAAACTTTATATAAATTTATTAAAATGTTTATAAAGTTAAATTTCTATCAAATTTGATATAAAATATGTATTTTTTTCCATTATTAGATGAGATATGTCGTAAATATTAGCACATAAAACCAATTATTTTGGTTAAAGTTTGTACTAAGATTATTGAAAATTTCTAATCCAAATGTGTACAAAACTTTATATAAATTTATTAAAATGTTTATAAAGTGAAATTTCTATCAAATTTTATATAAAATATGTATTTTTTTCCATTATTAAATGAGAAATGTCGTAAATATTAGCACATAAAACCAATTATTTTGTTTAAAGTTTGCATTAAGATTATTGAAAATTTCTAAGCCAAATGTGTACAAAACTTTATATAAATTTATGAAAATGTTTATAAAGTTAAATTTCTATCATATTTTATATAAAATATGTATTTTTTTCTATTATTAGTTGAGAAATGTAGTCAATATTAGCACTTAAAACCAATTACTTTGTTTACAGTTTAGGAAAGTTTGTACTAAGATTATTGACTATATCCTAAGACTATTGTATGAACAACTTTATATAAAATGTTTCTAAAGTTAAGTTTGTATTACATACTGTATAAAATATGTGTTTTTTCAACAATTATTAGTTAATAAATGTAGTAAATATTAACACTTAAAACCCATTTTTTCGTATAAAGTATAGGCATTTCTACACTACAATTATGTCATTTTTCGTTAGGTAAGATCATCCATCAAGATGTTAATCTTAATCTACTTATTAATACAAAATACGGTGTACCGTTTGCTTTGCTTTGCTTTCCTTTTTTGTGAATTAATATGGGGTGAAAAGCGACACAATTTGTTATTTTAATCGCGATTGCGTGCACCCGGCGGAACGGCACGTAACAACACCCGGAAATCTTTCAGAATATCTCACGTCACAAATTGAGAAACGCATAGAAACATTTCACGAATCGAATTTCATGAAAAACAGAACGAAAAATATGAATTTGTAATAATGTAATAAAGGAGAGTGGGGAAAAGCCATTATCTCGCTGGGAAAAGCAAACTGTCGGACGGAGATAGCCTCAACATCCATCCATTTGTACAGGGTGTTTGCCCATTACATTATTATTACAGAGATAGCAGTTGATTTTGTTGTTGTATCGATTTATGCAATTTGCTTGATGATTGCGCTGATGAAATTGAGTCCTGATTTCGTTTGATTCTTGGAAGTTGATGGAAATATGGAAAATGTTAAGAAGAAAAGTGTATAGTTGTTGAAATTTGTAGAAGTAAATGGGTATAAATATGTGTTAATTATTGGATGTATCTGAAAGAGGAAGAAAAAATGAAAGAATTTGGTAATGAAAATAGTTGGAAATATGTTGAAGAATGATAGTAAAGAAAATAAACAATTTAAGTTACGAAAATAATGAAGAAAAAGTATTAATACTTGAAATTATCCATAAGAATGAGAATAAAAGAAAAAAAGGAATACATATAAGAAAGTATTGAAAATGTAGATGAAAATATGGAAATATTAATGAAATTAAGTGTAGATTTATTGACATTTGTGGATGAGTGAAAATTGTTGAAGAAAATGGGATAAATATGTAATAATGGTTGGAAATATCCCAAAAAGCTTGGTAAATTAAAGAAATAGTAGTTAATGAATAGTGTATAAAGAATGAGAGTGATTTGATGAAAATAAGGAAGAATAATTGTAAAAGAAAAAGTATTAATACTTGAAATTATCGATAAGAATGGGAATGAAAGAAGAAGAGGAATACATATAAGAAAACAATGAAAATGTAGATGAAAATATGGAAATAGTAATGAAATTAAGTGTAGATTTATTGATATTTGTAGATGAGTCTAGATTGTTGAAGAAAATGGGATAAATATGTAATAATGATTGGAAATATCCCAAAAAGCTTGTTAAATGAAAGAAATAGTAGTTAATGAATAGTGTATAAAGAATGAGAGTGATTTGATGAAAATAAGGAAGAATAATTGTAAAAGAAAAAGTATGAATACTTTAAATTATCCAAAAGAATAGGATATAATGGAAAAATGTTATAAATTAAATTAGAAATGGATGAAAATAATCAAAAGGAAGTGAAGTGAAGGAAATACTGAAGAAATGTAAGTAAATTAAGTATAAATAGATGGAAATAATGAAAATAACGAGAGTGAAGTAAATAAGGAAGAAATGCAACAAAATTAAGTAGAAACAGATGAAAGTAATGAAATGAATAAAAGTATTGAAGTAAATTAAGTAGAAATAGATAAAAATAACAAAAAGAATGAGTGTAATGGAAATATGGAATGAAATGTAAGAAAATTGAGTAGAAATTGATGAAAATACTGCAAGGAATGAGAGTAATGGAAATATAGAAGAATTGTGAGAAAATTAGGTATAAATGGATGAAAGTAATCAAATGAATAAAAGTAATGGAAATATTGAAGAAAATTAAGTACAAATAGTTGAAAATAACGAAAAGAATGAGTGTAATGGAAATATGGAACTAAATATAAGCAAATTAAGTACAAAAAGATGAAAATACTTCAATGAATAAGAGTAATGGAAATATAGAAGAATTGTAAGAAAATTAAGTATAAATGGATAAAAGTAATCAAATGAATAAAAGTAATGGAAATATTGAAGAAAATTAAGTACAAATAGATGAAAATAACAAAAAGAATGAGTGTAATGGAAATATGGAACCAAATGTAAGAAAATTAAGTACAAATAGTTCCAAATACTGAAATAAATGAGAGTAATTGAAATATAGAAGAAATGTAAGAAAATTAAGTAGAAATAGATGAAAGTCATCAAATGTATAAAAGTAATGGAAATATTGAAGAAAATTAAGTACAAAGAGATGAAAATAACGATGAGTGTAATGGAAATATTTAACCAAACCAAGAAAATTAAGTAGAAATAGATGAAAATACTGCAAAGAATGAGATGATGAGATGAGATGAGAAGTATAAATGGATGGAGGTAATCAAAAGAATGAGAGTGAGGTAAATAAGGAAGAAATGTAAGAAAATTAAGTAGAAATTGATGACAATAATCAAAAGTTATGAATATATTGAAGAAATATAAGTAAATTAGTGATAAATAGATGAAACTTACATAAAGAATGAGAGTCATGTAAGTAATAAAGGAATACATAAAAAAAAATATATGTGCAAATATATGAAAATAATGAGACTTGCGTAAATAAGAAAGAAATTGAAGAAAATAAAGTGGAAATAGATAAAAAAGAATGAAAACAATAAAAGTGTTAGTGTGGTGTCAAAAGGATGGAATTCTGAACAGAGTGGAATAATGTATGCTTATGTCCTGTGGAGTCTTAGTAGTAAAATTGATGAAGATTTAAAAATGTATTTATTAACTTCTTGCAGATGCTTTTTCACTATTTTTTTCATGGATTAATCTCTAAACACCGTGGATTATCTCGTAGTTACATCATTTGTGTGGAGTGGAGTATTTTTATTATACAGTTGAGTGTTTTTATTTAATTATTTAAGTGTTTATTAACTAAGAGTGCTAAATACTTATTAGGTGCTAAAACTTAGCACCCCAAGCTAAGACTTTTCATCTAAGACTAACTTCTTTGTTTCCTTGTATTCCTAACAGTGGAAGTACATTGTTTGGTGAGGAAACTAAGTATTATGTTAATATTTGTAGTTATTATAGAATAACTAAGTAATTAAGTCATTATACATTGAATAGTTTATAGAATCTTCTTAAGTATATAACAACTAAGTTGTTAAAAAGTGTATACAATTGCATGTCTAAATAATAAAGGGTTCATAGAACAATGTACATAATATTGGATAATAGTGATTCATCACAATAACGTCATAGTGTAGACTAGGACTATGTTAGTCGTTGGATCCCCAACTAAGACTAAATACAATACATATATAAAATCAACAAAGTGAGAGTTAGTTTTCACGGTAAAGAGTTCATTACTCTTAAGAAGCTGATGCTGAGTGTCCTGCAAGAATAGATTCGTCGAGTTGAGTCGGTTCGTGTTGAAAATTGTCTATTCTGCATCTTCTGGTGATAACTTTTATCTGTAGGTGCACATTGTAATAAGTTTAAACATAATTATAATGGTTTAACACAATGATAGAAATATGGAATACATTTAACAATATTAAGTACAAATAGATGAATATAACGAAAGCAAATACAGTGGGAATAAATGTAAGAAAATTAAGTACAAATAGTTGAAAATAACGAACATAAATTGAATAGGATAAACAAACTTAGGGATCTGTAGTTCTTTGCAGCAACAACAATTACAATTTCTATTGAATTGAGTATATTTGTTTATAGTTGTTGTTGTTGTATATAAACATTCTTATTATTTGAAGTGTATGGAATTAATGACTAACATGTAAGAACATTAAGTATAAGAATACGAGACTTACCAAAACAATGAGAGTAATTGAAATCAGGAAAACGAGAAGAATAGGTTGCCCTTTATCACTGGAATATCCTGAAATAGTTGTACAAATGAAATAATCAAACGTATAAACAATTTAAACGTGCAATCAACGTCGCAGTTGCGAGTTTACTAAGTACTAACCTACACATTGCAACTGTTTTCTTATCGCTCGCATAAATTAACTCTACGAGATAAGGAACGCAGTTGCTATAGTAACGCGTAAACAATCTCCATATAAGGAGTGAACACCTGCAGTGAACTCGTAAACAATCTCCATATAAGGAGTGAACACCTGCGTTCCGCAACTGTTTCCTTATCGCGCGCATAAATTATCTCTATACAGAGTGAACACCTGCATTACTTTTGGGATACTAATAACAATAAATAATTGCTAATAACTAAATCTTACAGAGTTACACTTAATACTTGATATTATCAATTAGAATGAGAGATAGTAATAAATAATTAAGAATATTTAGTAAAAGTACATGAAAATAACAATTAGAATGAAGGTTAATTGCGATAAGATAACCAAATCCTATGTAACAAATTCATTTCCACAGGAATAGCATAATCAGCTGATCAAGGGTAATGACTCTCAACATTCTTTAACATAGTTATTCTTATATTGAGCTTTAATATTTGTAAATAGTGCTAGTCTGCACTTGCGAGAAGAACCATCAACAAAATAATTAATAAATATGCTGTGAAATCTTCATTAATTTAACTATAAAACTATTGAAACTCCACAACAAGATCAGAAGACATTATTCTACCATGTTCAGAAATCCATACTTTGGATACAATTACATTAAATGAAACAAAGAATAACATTAGCAAACATTGTACAAATATATAGAAATATCCAATAGGACTAAAGCTGCGGAGATGCACAAAACTATGAGATTGATGGAAAATGCAAAGAAAAACATGCAATTCGTACTAAATAGTTAAAAACGAACGATGGAAATACGTAAATTAGAGACAATTACTCAATCAGAAAAGATGAAATAACAACAATTACAGAAGTGCTGAAGCTGTGGGAATGCGCAAAACTATGAAATTGATGGAAAAAGCAAAGAAAAGCATGCAATTCGTAATAAATAGCTAAAAACGAACGATGGAAATACGTAAATTAGAGACAATTGCTCAATCGGAAAAGATGATTTAACAACAATTACAGAAGTACTGAAGCTGTGGGAATGCGCAAAACTATGAGATTTATGGAAAAAGCAAAGGAAAATATGCAATTCGTAATAAATAGCTAAAAACGAACGATGGAAATACGTAAATTAGAGACAATTACTCGATCAGAAAAGATGATTTAACAACAGTTACAGAAGTACTGAAGCTGTGGAAATGCGCAAAACTATGAGATTGATGGAAAATGTAAAGAAAACCATGCAATTCGTAATAAATTGTTAAAAACGAATGATGGAAATACGTAAAATAAAGACAATTACTCAATCGGAAAAGATCAAATAACAACAATTACAGAAGTACTGAAGCTGTGGAGATGCGCAAAACTATGAGATTGATGGAAAATGCAAAGAAAACCATGCAATTCGTAATAAATAGCTAAAAACGAACGATGGAAATACGTCAATTAGAGACATTTACTCAATCAGAAAAGATGATTTAACAACAATTACAGATTTACTGAAGCTGTGGAAATACGTAAAACTATGAGATTGATGGAAAATGCAAAGAAAAACATGAAATTCGTAATAAATAGTTAAAAACGAACGGTGGAAACACGTAAAATAAAGACAATTACTCGATCAGAAAAGATGAAATAACAAGAATTACAGAAGTATTCAGACCGAAAGAGAGTAAAGCAAAGTTAGCGAGACACGTAAATGTTTATGGAAAGCTCCCATCCGATGGAAGGATAGATAATTGGGGCAGGCAATTTGTTCTCATCCCTCTCGTTTAGGGGTTTCATTAAATTATTGCCGCCGTTCAATTCGTAATTATTGCGGCCCCTTTCAGCTCCAATTATCGCAGATTTCTTCTACCGTTTTCATCAGAAACACCACCCAAAACTAATAATAAAAATAGATCATCCAATCTATTTACAAAAAGTAATTGGATTATTCATCAACAATACTTTTGTATCATTGTTGAAACACAACAATAAAAGAATATATATCATATTTTAGATGAACAATGAAGTTAAACTAACATCAAGAATCAAAGAAAACTTTGTTAGGTAGCAACAAAAACGTTTCTTAAAAAACTGTATCAATTCCTAACACCATTTAGTCAGAAATTAGATAAAAAATAGTTTGTTCAAACTAATTATTATTTGCTTTCAAATTGTCTTTCAAATGAACCAATAAAACTGATATTTCATCAACATTTTTCAGACAAACTAGTTTAAAGAATCAAAGAAAAATTCGTCAAGAATCTTAAAAAGAGATCAACCAAAGTAACTATTAAAGAACTGCGTCAATTCCTAACATTCTTTCGTCTGAAATTAGATAAAAATTCGTTTGCTCAAACTAATCATTGTTTGCATTCAAATTGTCTTTCAAATGAACCAATTTGTATATAACTGATACTGATATTTCATCAACATTTTTCGAACAAATTAGTTTATAGAATCAAAGAAAACTTCATTAAGAATGTAAAAAACAGATCAAATTAAAGTTATATTATTTCTCGTTGCAACTTTAATAGAAATTAGTTCGTTAAAGCTAAATTGGAGTAATTGTTATTAGCATTGACTTTGCTGTTTTTCAACCGAACCAATTTACTCGAAAATAAAACCAAACGAAATCAACATTTGCTCCGTGCACTACTTTCATCTCTCGTCCAACGTCGAAACAGGGAAAACAAAAATGTTGATCCAATTTGTGCAAAAAAACTAAACAGATTGTGTTCAACAACGTTTACTCTTTCATCCACCAAACAGAATTTAAAACTGGAATTATCGGACAATTCGTTGGCAAATAACAACGAAAATCTGCGAATTTCTTATTAGCATTTATGTGTGGATGCGCCGGGCGGGAAATGCACCAGTTTTCCCTCCGTGCCAGATGGTGCAGCCGCTGCAGGAAGTTGCGAAACGGCCTTACGTGACCGGAAACGGCGACGGTTTACAAATTCCCTGCGTCGAACCAGAACAGGAAAATGGGGAAGAGGAAAAGGGAAGTAAAAGAAAAGCCCGGTTGCACATCCAGCAAAAGAACACACGTTCAGGCTAACATCGCAACTGTTCCCCCACCTTTAACAGATTTTCCACCCTCATTTTCTTGCTCCGAGAAGTTACTTTGCACGGTTTCAATTGAATTTACAGGATTTCCTTCAAATCCTTTGTGTTTTATAACAAATAAAATGATTTACAAATATTTACACTTCATTAGTTCAAATGTTCAGTACTTGATATTTGACAAGTTACTTGAAATGCAAACAAAACGAAAACGTTATTACGTAACTAGTTACTTAGTCAAATATCAAGTAGTGAACGTTTTCTAATAACATCATTACTTTAATTATTCATATTTTATAGAATTACCATTCTAATTAGTTTGCCAAGTAATTTATCAAGTATGTGAATGTATTTTGAATGTAATTACATTTTCATTTTGCTTGCATTCCAAGTAACTTGTCAAATATCAATTAGTGAACATTTTCTATTAATATCATTACTTTAATTATTCATATTTTATAGAATTACCATTCTAATTAGTTTGTCACGTAATTTATCAAGTATGTGACTGTATTTTGAAAGTAATTAAGTTTTCATTTTGTTTGTATTCCAAGTAACTTGTCAAATATCAATTAGTGAACATTTTCTATTCATATTATACTTTAATTATTCATATTTTATAGAATTACCATTCTAATTTGTTTGCCAAGTAATTTATCAAGTATGTGAATGTATTTTGAAAGTAATTAAGTTTTCATTTTGTTTGCATTCCAAGTAACTTGTCAAATATCAATCAGTGAACATTTTCTATTAATATTATACTTTAATTATTCACATTTTATGAAAAAGAATGGTACTTTTATAAAATTTGAATAATTAAAGTAATGATATTATTAGAAAACGTTCACTACTTGATATTTGACAAGTTACTTGGAAGGCAAACAAAATGAATACGTAATTACATTAAAAATACATTCATATACTTGATAAATTACATGGCAAATAAATTAGTAATGGTAATTTTATAAAATTTGAATAACTAAAGTAATGATATTATTAGAAAACGTTCACTACTTGATATTTGACAAGTTACTTGGAAGGCAAACAAAATGAAAACTTAATTACTTTCAAAATACATTCACTTACTTGATAAATTACTTGGCAAACAAATTAGAATGGTAATTCTATAAAATATGAATAATTAAAGTAATGATATTATTAGAAAAGTTCACTACTTGATATTTGACAAGTTACTTGGAAGGCAAACAAAATGAGTACGTAATTACATTCAAAATACATTCATATACTTGATAAATTACTTGGCAAACAAATTAGTAATGGTAATTTTATAAAATTTGAATAATTAAAGTAATGATATTATTAGAATACGTTCACTACTTGATATTTGACAAGTTACTTGGAATACAAACAAAATGAAAACGTTGATAATACATTCACATTACATTGACAAACATGTTATTTGACAAGTTGCTTAATGTAGATTTTAAACTTGTATACGTTTTTTTAACATGTTGTTAAATTTTAAATGTTAGTTAATGAACAAACCAAACTATTGGTGTTTTGTAATTCCATTGCGCAGAGCAAATGTGTAATTCTACGATGTACTTAACAAGCTGTTGCATTTAAATATTAGTTATGAAACAAGTTTGGTTAACTCGTAATGCGGGTTTACACAAATATATTCAGTTCGGGATTGCAGTGGAACGCAGAGTATGGTCGATACCCAATTAGCTGGAAAACAGAGTGAGTGAGTGTGTAGACATATACACATAGTTTAAGACTTAGGGCTTAGCGGTGGTCTCCTCTATGAAAACACACAGTGGTGGAGCACTGTCCGACAACGCAGATAATGGTACCATATTATGGCCTCGCTTTCGAGAGCATATAGTAAACTAATTATGAAGCCGAAGCTGGTGGTAGTAGACCGAGTTTCCGTGTGGCACCCTCCTCCTCCTCCTATACCACCTCACTCTTCTCTTCGAGGGGCCGAAGATCCGACCATACTGTGTGTCCAAGGGTCATGCCGTTATGGCTTCCGGTCAAAGGCCAAACAACTTGCAATTTGCATACAAAGTGCACTCAATTATATGCCCTGCACTTAGATAACACGCCCGAAATTAAAACGGGACTTCCCCGGAGAGGTATAACTTCCCAGATACACACATACACACACATATATATATAAACAAGGTGCAATCAAATAAATTGGATTGGATTCGGTTTATCGCATTATTTTGTATATAAATTAGTTATTTAATAGGGAGAAATTCATGTTTCGTACGTGATGTAAATCGTTATTTTATTGCTAATGCTCAGTACGTGATACTTGTGACAAGTGAATTGGGAAATACTAAAGTTAATTACTTTAAAAATTGATAATTACTAATTATTAATATGTGATAATTGACTAGTTACTTGAGAAACAAATATTATTGAATTGAAGTTAATTACTTTCATATTTGAAGTTCAAGTTGTAATAATTGCGTATTATCTAGACGTGATACTTGACAAGTCACTAGATAAACAAATGTTATTAAATTCATGTTAATTACTTCAAAAATTGAAGTCTAAATTCCAATAATTACTATTTACTAACACGTGACTATTGACTAGTTACTTGATAATCAATTATTATAAAATTCATGTTAATTACTTCAAAAATTGAAGTCCAATTTGCAATAATTACTAGTTACCAACACGTGACAATTGACTAGTTACTTGATAATCAAGTTTTATAAAATTCGTGTTAATTATTTCAAAAATTGAAGTCCAAGTTGTAATAATTACTAATTACTAACACGTGACAATTGATTAGTTACTTGACAATCAAGTATTATAAAATTCATGTTAATTACTTCAAAAATTGAAGTCCAAGTCGTAATAATTACTAATTACTAACACGTGATAATTGACTAATTACTTGATAATCAAGTTTTATAAAATTCGTGTTAATCACTTCAAAATTTGAAGTCCAAGTTGCAATAATTACTAATTACCAACACGTGACAATTGACTAATTACTTGATAATCAAGTATCATAAAATTCATGTTAATTACTTCAAAAATTGAAGTCCAAGTTGCAATAGTTACTGATTACTAACACGTGACAATTGACAAGTCACTTGATAATCAAATATTATTAACACGTTGACGTACGTCAATAGCCGTCAAAGTGAAGTTCATTATGTGACATGACGGCAAGAACCGCTAAAACGAAACGTTCGTTTTTAGACACATATGTGCATTTACCAACGTACTAGTAGAAGCCTGGTGTCATGTTTTAGGTTAAATTTCGTTTTCCACCAGTTACACGACATGCAGTTTCAGTATGCACGTGGCTGTGAAACATGTAGTGTCAATTGTCGAACTTCATTTGTTCCAACTGTCCGCCAACGTGTTAAATTGAAATCGTAATACATATGCAATATGCGTAACAATATGCTTAATTAAACTAATAATATTATATTACAAATTTTCACTACGTGATACTTGTGAAGTTACATGACAAACGTATATTATGTAAAAGAAATGATAGAATATAATGAAAATATTGGTGAAAAATTAAGATTCTGATAATAGTGTTGTATCGTTGCAGATTCATGGGTGTACCAACCAGAAGCACCAGAAGAACTAAAACAAAAAGAAAGAAAAAGATGAATCGAATGAAGGAAAAGGATCGAATGTAGAAGAAGCCGAAGAACTGCATGATGTTGGAATACTGAAAAATCAAGATAAAACGAAAATAGGGAGAAGAAAGGAGGAAAGATTTTTATGGAAGAAATTGAGAATTCGAAATGTATAAGTAAAAGAAGACAAGCAAATGTGAGAAAACTAACTCATTTGTACACTTTGTCTTTTTTAACAAGGCCCAAAGGGCTTAGCCATTTTGCTATTGACATTAATAAATATTAGTTACTTCTTGTAACTAAAAGAATTGGTACACATTATTTGAAATCCTGCAACTTCTCCTTCTCATGTAGTATACGAAATACTCACTGGATACTTGAGGAGCTACTTCCCAAAGAAATGTTATAAAATTCAAATTCAAATAACTTTGCTTATTATCTTAAGTTTATACCAAATTTTCCATTTAAAATAAAAATTTGTTGGAATATTGTTATGAACTTACTAAATTTGTAACTACTTGTTTCCTTGTTCAAACACTGCATCCAGATTTAAAGACTGCTTCACTGTGACTGGTGCGGCAACTTAAAGTTTGGGCTACTTAAAAGTCTAGTGGCAACACTGGCGACTCATTTTTGTTTCGCCTTGAACATCACGCATTGGTTTTTAGTGTTATATGTGGCAACAGATGGCGTCTTAAGAACTTGGCAGAAATTGCCATAGTAACAATTTCGTCATAATATGTTTTGAATATGGACTGTATAATACTATTACACTACTCGATACTTGACAAGTTGCTTAATGTAAATTGCAAAGTAACAAATACGAAATTGCTTATGTAAGACAAGCGCTTTTCAAGCTACAATGTTTTGCATTAATAATTTCACGTTTGTTTATGAATGAATACGGAAAAAAAAGCCGAAATTATTTGCATACAAATTATATTTTCCGGGGATGAATTTAATTGTTAATTAAACATTCGATGCAATTATTCTTGGAAAACGTTCCAAAAACATTTACATTCGTTCGAAATGAATACGGATTTTCAATCGGAATTAATTGCGTGTTTCATTTAGTTTCATTATTTTTTTTGTTTGAAATGAAATCGAAACATTTATTTATAGAAAAAGTCGAAAATTTGAATAATGTGAATTCACATAATTGCTTATTAAATATGGAATGCAAATTTTAATTGAAAATCGTCGCGATATTTGAATTAATTATATAGAAAAGTTTTTGTCCAATCAACAACAAAAAAAAAAGTATATTTTCACTATATTTTCAAATAAATTATTTAATATGAAATGGAAAAAAGTGTACAATATTTATTGTTCTTCAAGTTGGAACATAAATTAACGAGTTTCTACGATTATTACGTGAATTCCGAGGGAAAATATGTTGAATATGAGACATGCAAGAAGTTTGAAGGAAAAAAAAAGGAGATTACGCTTTGCCTCGTCTGAATAATAATTACGTTTCGAGTGAAAAAAAGGAATGAAATTGTGTATTTCCAGCTTCTTTTAGAGAAAAAAGCAAACATGTAATGAGAAAGTAACGAGAGTGAGTAAAAAATGTATAGAATGGAGGTGGATTTTTCGCTCGTAAAACGCTGTAAGAAGTATTACTTGTTGTTGTTATTATTATTATGTAAAGAGAAGAAGAAACTCGCCTTAAGCTGCGTACAACATCTTTGCATTGTAATTACGTAATGCATTATAATGGAATAAGCTTTTAAAGTTTATAGTTGTTTTTAGTTTAATGCGGTTTCAGGAGTTGTGTGTTCCGAGAAAAGTTGCTTGTTTGTTAATAAATTTACTTGAAACTGAATACATTTCGCAGTTTATACTATATACTCATTCATCTTATAATTGATTATAAATGGTTTAAGTAAGAATCTGAAAAAATAAGTAAATACAATGAAATATTGCATAATTGTTTGTATGAATTGTTTTTGTAAAAAAATTGATGAAAGTTTCAAATTTTTATGTAAAAATTTAAAAATTTTAAGTAAATGCATTGAAATATTAAATATTTTTTTTATATATTTAAAGAAATAATGATATTTTAGAAAATTGTATAAGAAACTGGATGAAATATACTAGTAAAGTTGTGGTATTATTTGAAATAACAATTGTATAAAAATTGTTGAATAAAACTACAAAATTATAAGAAAAATTTGTTGAAAGTTTCAAATTTTCATGTAAAAGTCTGAAGAGAATAAGTAAATGCATTGTAGTATAATATAATTGTTTGTATATTTCAAGAAATTATGATGTTTTCATCATTAATTTTAAGAAATTGTTTGAGAAACTGCATGAAATAAGCAAATAATATTACATGAAATTACAATTGTATAGAAATTGTTGAATAAAACTACAAAATTATAAGAAAAATTAGATGAAAGTTTCAAATTTTCATGTAAAAATCTATAAATAATGAGTAAATACATTGAAATATTGTTTAATTGTTCACATATTTAAAGAAATGACGATGTTTTCATCATTAATTTTAGAAAATTGTATAAAAAACTGGATGAAATATACTAGTAAAGTTGAGATATTACTTGAAATAACAATTGTATAAAAATTGTTGAATAAAACTACAAAATTATAAGAAAAATTTGATGAAAGTTTCAAATTTTCATGTAAAAGTCTGAAGAGAATAAGTAAATGCATTGAAGTATTATATAATTGTTTGTATATTTCAAGAAATTATGATGTTTTCATCATTAATTTTAGGAAATTGTTTGAGAAACTGCATGAAATAAGCAAATAATATTACATGAAATTACAATTGTATAGAAATTGTTGAATAAAACTACTAAATTTTAAGAAAAATTAGATGAAAGTTTCAAATTTTCATGTAAAAATTTAAAAATTATAAGTAAATGTATTGAAGTATTGTATAATTGTTTGTATACTTAAAGAAATGATGATATTTTCATCACTAATTTTAGAAAAATGCACAAGAAACTGGATGAAATAAGTAAATAAAGTTATAATATTACGTGAAATTATAATTGAATAAAAATTATTGAATAAAACTACAAAATTACAAGAAAAAAATAGATGAAAGTTTCAAATTTTCATGTAAAAATCTAAAATTATAAGTAAATGCATTGAAATATTGTATAATTGTTCAGATATTTAAAGAAATTATGATGTTTTCATCACTAATTTTAGAAAAGTGCACAAGAAACTTGATGAAATAAGTAAATAAAGTTATAATATTACATTAAATTACAATTGAATACAAATTATTGAATAAAACTACTAAATTTTAAGAAAAAAAAATGATGAAAGTTTCAAATTTTCATGTAAAAATCTGAAGAGAATAAGTAAATATTGCATAATTCTTTGTATTTTTAAAGAAATTATGATGTTTTCGTCTCTAATTTTTGAAAAATTGTATGAGAAACTGGATGAAATAAGCAAATATAAAAACCGATTAATATTCGGTATATTTTCGTAAAGACTTTAATCCGATTAAATTTACTCAACTTCTTTCAGTAATGTCTCTGAACCGTAGATTGTGTAAAAGGAAACAATTTAAATCCAAAGGAAAAAAAAACGAGAAAAATGAATTATAACAATAGATTTTTTTCTTAGTATTATTATTTCCCTTCATTTATATTGTTTTCTAACTATTGTTTCACCAATTATTAATAGAAACATTAAAACGACATCTCTTGATTGAACTACGAACTTTGCACAGCACGCAACCCTTTGATTTCAAGTATCACATTTTCCAATTTGATGTGCTGCTAATCATTTCAAAGTGTTTTTAATCGAATGTCATGACTCCGTCCAATTCGCAGATCACGTTCAAACATTGTGCAATAACAGAAAATCAAGTATCCAAAAACTACCAAAAAAAAAGACACGAACGAATTCCATTTACTTTCGAAGCCCGAAACAAAACACGACTTCCTTTTGCATGCGACGCACGTGATGGTCCTCCATTTCGCACCGTCAATGTCAATGTCAAAGTCGAACATGCGATCGTTTTATCGCAATAATTAAATCCGATTCCGTGCGCATTCGAACTCGAAATCGCAATTAAACTATTGCAAATTAAAATTGCCACGCAAATCTCAATTTCTTTCACCCCGTGACACGCTGTTTATTAACGAATGTTTAGTGTTATCTTTTTCCGTTGATTGATTTCGTTTGTCAAGTTGAGCCACAAACGTGATCAATATAAACAATAACAACAATAAATGCACATTTATACAATAGAGACCCGTGAAAACAAAAACAAAACTATTAGATAACGTATCATGATAATAATAATAATATTGGATTCGGGAAATTGAAACAGTTCTATAAATAGATTTTTCAGTTAATTATTGGTTTTATTGAATCAATTAAGTTTAATTACTTGGAAATAATTAAATAAACGTGAATTATTATCTGTTGTACCGTAAAATCATAAATTATTATGTTTAAATTTACTTTTCTCTATATGAAATTTGTTTACGATTAGTTTATATCAAATATACCCATACTTGGGTATACGGCATTTCGCTATAACGGCCCTCTTCAATTAAGGCACGTTTTCGATTTACGGCCTAAAATGTTTCTCTATAACGGCATTCGACGTCGATATATCTACATGTTGCCAATCTTGCGCATGCGCAATAATTGATTCGTTATACGGCTTTTCGCTTTGCGGTCAAGTTTCGTGGAACGTATCTACGTGTAATTGGGTAAGACTTGTAAATAAATGTATCATTTTTTTGCTGAAAAAATGCTATTTTTGTCCATGAACGGTAGCAATATCAGCAATACCTGAAAGTGGTCGATGAGGAGCACTTCCAAAGTATAACCTGTGTGTGTGCTTTTTTTTTCTTGTTTGATATATTTTTATATTTTATCGCAGCCGTTACATTACGGAGACTGAGTTGATGTAGTGTACATAAACACACACATATATATATATATATTTTTATATACATATAAACGCGTATATATGTGTAGTAAAGCCTACAGTGTGTGTGTGTGTGTGTGTGTGAGTGCGGAGGGCGTCGGGACGCTCGTTCCATCCGTGCTACGAACGGACGCATATGCATGTGCGTCGCTGCGTCTCGCCGTAGCGCGTTTGACAGGCGAACCGTGACGGAAATCTATCTGTTATATTCATCCGAAACCAAACATATGTCTTTGGCCGTTTTATCACCTAATCCGTAATTAATTATTTAATAAAAATATCGACAAATACATGCGAACGCTGATAGATAACGTCGAGCTTGTCACCATGCGTCAAATGAAAAAAATAGGATGTTAATTGCAAGAGTCAATATCGTATTGACGTTTCATCGCTGTCATCTGTCAAATTTATTGTTTTGTTTTCTACTGTCAATTGACAGCTGTCAATTTAATTGCTCTATTTTTTTTTACTATTGATGTATTATATACAGTTCACATTATTTACTCGTTTTTCATTGTTCTCAATTGTCACATTAATTGTATTATTTTCTAATTTTTATGTTTCGTCATTCTCAACAATCAAATTAATTTCATTGCTTTTCTACTATTGACGTTTCATTGCTGTCAATTGTCATATGGCAATTAACCATGTTTTATACTATTGATCGTTCTCGACTGTCAAATTAATTTAATTGTTTTCTACTATTGACGTATTACTGTTCTCAGCTATCACATGCATTGCCTTGTTTTCTACTACTGATGTTTCATTGTTCTGAATTATCATATAATTGCCTTGTTTTTACTATTGACGTATCATTGTTCCAAACTGTCAAATTAATTGCTTTGTATTCTGCTATTGATTTTTCATCATTCTCGGCTGTCAAATTAATGAATTGTTTTCTACCATTGACGTATTAGTGTTCTCAACTATCACATGCAATGCCTTGTTTTCTACTACTGATGTTTCATTGTTCTGAATTGTCGTATAATTGTCTTGTTTTTGACTATTGACGTATCATTGTTCCAAACTGTCAAATTAATTGCTTTGTTTTCTGCTATTGACTTTTCATCATTCTCGACTGCCAAATTAATAGAATTGTTTTCTACATTCACGTTTTATTGTTCTCAATTGTCACATGGATTGCCTTGTTTTCCAATAATAACGTTTCATTGTTCTGAATTGTCATCAAATTGCCTGGTTTTTTACTATTGACGTATAATTGTTCCAAACTGTCAAAGTAATTGCTTTGTTTTCCACTATTGACTTTTCATCATACTCGACTATCAAATTAATATAATTGTTTTGTACGTATTATTGTTCTTAACTGTCATATGGATTGCCTTGTTTTCTACTATTGACGTTCCATTGTCCTGAATTGTCATACAATAGCCTTGGTTTTTTTGTATTGTTGACGTATCATTGTTCCAAATTGTCAAATTAATTGCTTTGTTTTCTACTATTGACTAATCATCATTCTCGACTGCTAAATTAATTGCATTGGTTCACGTTCTGATTTTCATTAAACTATTATAGACTATATAGGCATTATTCTAATTAACTACTTCTTTTAATGAGGTTTAGTACGTATTATTTGAATAATTTGAAATTTGGAAATGGCGGGAATTTTGAAATTATTATTTTTTATAAGCCCCAGTGGCCTAATGGATAAGGCATCGGCCTCCTAAGCCGGGGATTGTGGGTTCGAGTCCCATCTGGGGTACAATTTCTTTTGGCAAACATTAAAAATTGCAAATGTTTCAGTAAGCTATAAGAGTTATTTCTTTACTACAACAAGAGATGTTACAATTCCAAATGTTACGTAACAAAAGTTTTTTTCGCTCTAAAATTTACGAAAGTTGAAAAGAAAGAAAAAATATAAAACCTATATTGAAATTATGATTAGTGAGTATTAACATTTTATTATGAGAATAAAGTGTGAAGTAATTTCAAGCGAACGTTGATATAATTATTTGTATTTTCTGAGACGATTGTTCTCAAAGACGAAATGTAAAAACAATTTTAAAGAGACAATAATTGAGCGAAATGTCTTTGAAAGTTCAAAGCGAAGCCGTTCCGATCATTAGTTGAGAATTGTACAATGTTTCTTATTATAAAGCAAAGAAGTCTTGAAATCAATTAATGCAAATAATTAAAGCCAAAAGGAACTATACATATATAACGAGAAGGTTGTCAATTTTTCAATTCTTCAATTTTTACAGCGAATTGTAGCCAAACGGCTCAAGACACAGCAATAAATTAATAGGCGTTACATTCCTCAACTATCCTAGTTTCATAAACATCTTTCGGATCAATTCTATCTTTTATAGTTATCGAGAAAATCCCTAAAATGTGAAGACAGTGCGTTATCACCTGTTAATTTTTCATTTCTTCAATTTTGACAGCGAATTGTAGCCAAACTGCTCCAGACACAGCAATAAATTAATATGCGTTACATTCCTCAATTATCCTAGTTTCATAAACATCTTTCGGATCAATTCTATCTTTTATAGTTTTCGAGAAAATCTATAAAACGTGAAGACAGTGCTTTTTCTGCTGTTAATTCTTCGTTTCTTCAACTTTGACAGCAAATTGTAGCCAAACGGCTCAAGACACAGCAATAAATTAAAATGCGTTACATTCCCCAACTATCCTAGTTTCATAAACACCTTTCGGATCAATTCTAGCTTTTATAGTTTCCGAGAAAATCGACAAAATGTGAAGACATTGCTTTTTCTGCTGTTAATTCTTCGTTTCTTCAAATTTCATAGCAAATTGTAGCCAAACGGCTCAAGACACTGCAATAAATTAATATGCGTTACATTCCTCAACTATCCTAGTTTCATAAACACCTTTCGGATCAATTCTCACTTTTATAGTTATCGAGAAAATTGATCAAATGTGAAGACAGTGCTTTTTCTGCTGTTAATTTTTCAATTCATCAAATTTGACAGCGAATTGTAACCAAACGGCTCAAGACACAGCAATAAATTTATATGCGTTACATTCCTCAACTATCCTAGTTCAATAAACACGTTTCGGATCAATTCTATATTTTATAGTTATCGAGAAAATCGACAAAACGTGAAGACAGTGCTTTTTTTCGCCTGGTAATTTTTCAATTCTTCAACTTTGACAGCGAATTGTAGCCAAACGGCTCAAGACACAGCAATAAATTAATATGCGTTACATTCCTCAACGGTCCTAGTTTCATAAACACCTTTCGGATCAATTCTATCTTTTATAGTTATCGAGAAAATCGCTAAAATGTGAAGACAGTGCTTTTTCTGCTGTTAATTTTTCAATTCTTCAACTTTGACAGCGAATTGTAACCAAACGGCTCCAGACACAGCATTAAATTAATATGCGTTACATTCTTCAACTATCCTAGTTTCATAATCATCTTTCGGATCAATTCTATCTTTTATAGTTATCGAGAAAATTGATCAAACGTGAAGACAGTGCTTTTTCTGCTGTTAATTCTTCGTTTCTTCAACTTTGACAGCGAATTGTAGCCAAACGGCTCAAGACACTGCAATAAATTTATATGCGTGATATTCCTCAACTATCCTAGTTCAATAAACACGTTTCGGATCTATTCTATCTTTTATAGTTATCGAGAAAATCGACAAAACGTGAAGACAGTGCTTTTTCGGCTGTTAATTTTTCAATTCTTCAAATTTGACAGCGAATTGTAACCAAACGGCTCAACACACAGCAATAAATTAATATGCGTTACATTCCTCAACTATCCAAGTTTCATAAACCCGTTTCGGATCAATTCTATCTTTTATAGTTTCCGAGAAAATCGATAAAACGTGAAGACAGTGCTTTTTCGCCTGTTAATTTTTCATTTCTTCAACTTTGACAGCGAATTACAGCCAAACGGCTCAAGGCACATGAATATATTAATATGCGTTACATTCTTCAACTATCCTAGTTTCATAAACATCTTTTGGATCATTTCTAGCTATTATAGTTTCCGAGAAAATCGATAAAACGTGAAGACAGTGCTTTTTCTGCAGTTAATTTTTCAATACTTCAACTTTGACGGCGAATTCTAGCCAAACGGCTCAAGACACAGCAATAAATTAATATGCGTGACATTCCCCAACTATCCTAGTTTCATAAACATCTTTTGGATCAATTCTATCTTTTATAGTTATCGAGAAAATCGCTAAAATGTGAAGACATTGCTTTTTTGCCTGTTAATTTTTCGTTTCTTCAATTGTTGCGATTTACAGCTAAACACAATAATAATAATAATAATTGACAAGTACTTGTAACTTGATAAATATAGAGTAAGATTTAGGTACATTTGTAATGCTTTACATTTAACTAAACCTTTCTGACAACTTGTTTATCGTTAAACTAAGTGAAGCAGTGCATTTCGGAATTAATGTTTTCGAGTGTATTACATTATGTATACAAAGTTGTGTAACGATTAAAACCTCGCGACTCGATGTTGTGCAATGTGCGGGCTTGTAGCATCTTCGTCTAGGATTGTCTAGCCAAAATGTGACTATCACGAATGCGTAAATAGTTAACTAACTAGGACATGTTGGATGGAGAGGGTTGAAGAAAGAGAGGGTGAGGTGACGATGATGAGGCACGATCATTACTTATACGGGGCTTCAAACGCTCACTCCCTCATCCCCTGCATCTCCTATCTATCACACCGCATCCTTTTTAATTACATTAACACGCTGCGAGCATTTGCATCCATCCATCCATCCATCCGACGATTAATCACCCTCCACTTCTCCGATTCTAACACCCCTCCCGAAACGCGCTTGATCTGCTTAATGAATACAGTATGCTCATTTCCAGCACTACACACTCACCAACTACATCATCGTCATCATCATCACAGACAGAGATAACAACAACGAATAATGCGACGATCAATTTCATACTAATCGAACGCAAATATGCCAATTAAGTGAACTAATTGCTTCGGAAATAACGACTTCTTAATTACTCATACAATTAACCTGTTGTTTCTATGATTATTTTTTCATTATCACAATACTTTATACTTAATTGCTTCATAATTTTCATGAATTCTTTACTTTATAGTTTTTGTTACCATTTAACATACTCTTTTCTTAATATACTTAACATATTAATTGTATCTATAAATTCGTTTCATAAACATTTTTTTTTTATATTTAACGTTTGAATTGTTACACACTTTAAATACTAACTCTTTACTTCATATTTTTAATGTACTCTTTACTTAATAAGATTAACAAAACATTATCATACTTTCAACATACTTTTTACTTCATACTTTTAACACACCATTTACAAATTTCAAACTTATCTTCTATATAATACTTTTAACTATTGTATTACTTCTTTCTTTGAAAACAGCAATGATATTGCACATTTAACAATTCGTTTACTTCATACCTTTAACATAACATTGTAATACTTTGAAGGTTTAACAATACATTTTTCATATCTTTAACAAACACTTTACTTCATACTATTATGTCAATCATGTAATTCTACCTTTAACAAACACTTTACTTCCTACTTTTAACGCAATCTTTGTGTCATACTTTCAACATAATATTACCAAACTTTTAAATCATCTTCTATTTAATACTTTTAACTCAATCTTTGTATCATACTTTTAACAGATTCGTTACTTCCCACTTTTAACGCACTCTTTATCTCAAACTTTTAACACACCATTTACAAACTTCAAACTTATCTTTTATATAACACTTTTAACTATTGTATTACTTCTTTCTTTGAAAACACCAATAATAATGAACATTTAACAATTAATTTAGCTCATACTTTTCACATAACATTGTCATACTTTGAAGGTTTAACAATACATTTTTCATAACTTAACAAATACTTTAGTTCATACTATTATGTCAATCATGTAATTCTACCTTTAACAAACACTTTACTTCCAACTGTTAACGCAATCTTTGTGTCATAGTTTGAACATAACATTACCAAACGTTTAACTCATCTTTTATTTCATACCTTCAACTAACACTTTACTTCTTTCTTTGAAAACACCAATGATATTGCACATTTAACAATTAGTTTACTTCATACTTTTAACATAACGTTATCAAACTTTTAACTCAATCTTTGTATCATACTTTTAACAGATTCGTTACTTCCCACTTTTAACGCACTCTTTATCTCAAACTTTTAACACACCATTTACAAACTTCAAACTTATCTTTTATATAATACTTTTAACTATTGTATTACTTCTTTCTTTGAAAACACCAATGATAATGCACATTTAACAATTAATTTACTTCATACTTTTAACATAACATTGTCATACTTTGAAGGTTTAACAATACATTTTTCATAACTTTAACAAACACTTTACTTCATACTATTATGTTAATCATGTAATTCTACCTTTAATAAACACTTTACTTCCTACTTTTAACGCAATCTTTGTGTCATACTTTTAACATAACATTACCAAACGTTTAACTCATCTTTTATTTCATACCATCAACTAACACTTTACTTCTTTCTTTGAAAACACCAATGACATTGCAGATTTAACAATTCGTTTACTTCATACTTTTAACATAACATTATCAAACTTTTAACTCAATCCTTGTATCATACTTTTAACAGATTCGTTACTTCCTACTTTTAACCCACTCTTTATCTCAAACTTTTAACACACCATTAACAAACTTCAAACTTATCTTTTATATAATACTTTTAACTATTGTATTACTTCTTTCTTTGAAAACACCAATGATATTGCACATTTAACAGTTCATTTACTTCATACTTTTAACATAACATTCATACTTTGAAGGTTTAACAATACATTTTTCATAACTTTAACAAACACTTTACTTCATACTATTATGTCAATCATGTACTTCTACCTTTAACAAACACTTTACTTCCTACTTTTAATGCAATCTTGGTGTCATACTTTTAACATAACATTACCAAACGTTTAACTCTTCTTTTATTTCATACCTTCAACTAACACTTTACTTCTTTCTTTGAAAACACCAATGATATTGCACATTTAACAATTAGTTTACTTCATACTTTTAACATAACGTTATCAAACTTTTAACTCAATCTTTGTATCATACTTTTAACATACCATTAACAAACTTCAAACTTATCTTTTATATAACACTTTTAACTATTGTATTACTTCTTTCTTTGAAAACACCAATTACATTACACATTTAACAATAAGTTTATATCATAGTTTTAACATAACATTGACAAAATTTTAACTCATATGATACAACATAGTTTTGACTGGAAACTTTACTTCTCATTTTCAACATATCAATTATTTAGCACGTTTAACAATACATTTTACTTCATACTTTTAACGTACGAATCGTTTCATACTTTGAAAACTAATACTTTGATTCATACTATTAACGCACTCATACTTTTAACACAGAATTATCAAACTTTTAACCAACATTTAACATCTTATTTGGAACATTTGTATTGATACTTTTAACAAACTGTTATTTTGAAGATACCAAATATTTCATAAGTTTAACAATGCATTTGTTTCATACTTTTAACCAACACTTTACTTCTCACTTTCAACATACCAAATATATCAAAAATTCAACAATAAATTCGTAGTATTACCATTATCGAATACTTTACTTGATACTTTTATCTCAATCCTACTTTTAACACTTTACTTCCTACTTCGTACTTTCAACATAACATTGTATTATTACCATTATCTAATACTTTACTGCGTACTCTTATCACTAAATAATACATTTCTTTTAAACGTTTAACAAACGTTTTACAAACATATTCTGCACACCATAAACACCCCATTTATTCCGCACTTTTAACTCGCCCTCACTTTTGCTCCACACTATATTCATATACAAGCATCGCATCAATCAGAGCGTAAAACACGTGTTTTCCGGGAGTTTAATTAATTGAAAACTGTGGGCGGGGTGCAAAACTTTTAGATTACTTTACTCGCTCACTTTTTCTCCTCTCTCCAGCAAACATAAATATACACGCTGCTAGTTCATCCTTCTTCGTCTTTCCTGACTTCTCGAGTATACATCTTTTGTATTCTTTTGAGGCTTCTCGAACAGTCCAAGAATAATAATAAAGGGATGCCCTTAGTTTTCCCAACTTGTGAACATGCGGAAAACTTGCATCGCTCTTTGCATTTGGTTACATTCGAAAGATTCTAAACAGGCTTTGATATTTTTCTTCATTCCTAATCTAATTTTCATCCTTTTGATCTATATTTTAACGTAATTATAAGATGAAAATGTTAAATGTCCTGTAGTCTTGTTTCCATCCCTTAATCTCGTGATTGATTTTCATTGAACTTTGAATGAAGTTGGTCAATATTTCTTCATTTTTATATATTTTTCCATCTTCTTGTACAAATGTATCTAATTTTGATGCAAAACTTAAAATTTATTGAAAATATCACTACTTTCCTTCTACATACTCATATTTTCTTAATCTTATCAATGATTTTCACTCAATTCTTAGGTCAATACTTGTTACAACTTGATCATCTGTTTACTTCATCTTCTTGTTAAAATGTTTCAAATTTTAGATGAAAAAAAGCTAAAATTTCCTTTAACATTTGCAATGAAAAGTTTTCCTTCTGTTTTGTTGCTTTTTTATGTTATTCTTGTGAATGATTCAGTTAACTTCCAATGAAGGTATTCAAGATTGTTGCACCTCAACTTCAATATCAGTTTTCTTCAACTTCTTGGAAAATATATGTAATTGTTGATTAAAAAAGTCAAGTTTTTAAATCAATATTTGCAACACCTTAACTTCATTACCTTCTTGTAAAAATGTTTCCAATTATAGATGAAAAAAGCTTAAATTTCCTTTCAAATTTCTAATGAAAAGTTTTCCTTCTGTTTCTAATTCTTGTGAATAATTTTCAGTCTACTTTTAATAAAGGTGTTCAAAATTGTTACACCTCAACTCTTGTTCAACTTCTTCTAAAAATATATCTAATTATTGACCAAAAAAGCCCACATTCTAATCAAAATTCGTAAAGAAAACTTTTCCTTTTGCATTGCTTTATTATCTTATACTCATGAACGATTTTTCAGTCAACTTTTTAACGAAGGTATTCAAGATTTGTTACACCTCAACGAACGGTGGAAACCTCAAAGAATTGCGAGATTGTAAAAATAAAACCCGTCGTTAATCACGGCTATTTTCATCTTTCCATCAAAAATAGACCTCGAGCGAAGAGCTACGCAAAATCCTCTTCACAAAAGAAGAGTAAACAAAAAATACAACATGAAACTCCTTAATTATAAACCATGAAACGAAACACTTCATAAATAGAATAGACTTAGAATCACTTTCACTTTACGACTGCCGTTTGTTTTATTTACCTTGAAACGAACGCAATTTCAGGAAGAAGATAATATTTGCAGCATCTTTCATCGCATCGAGTTTGTGTTATTTCACGGATTTAACAATTGAGATTTATTGTTTATAATCTAATGATAAACAGAAATAATTAATGTTGGTTATAAATTCACGTTTTATACAATTATTTGAAAACTACAAACGATAAATACATCATCTTATATGCATATTAAAGAGAAAGCTATGAGCTTTCCAATGAGCTTATTGGCATTCTTGTGGAGTTTGTAGTTTTCCTGTAATAAGCTTTCAAAAGTTGGCTCAATTTGTAACTCAAATTAAGCCATTCTCTCTGCACTACTTTAACCGATACCGCTAATTCCATGTAAACGTTCTATACAAAACCAAAATTAAAAAAGAAATAACTTAAATTTGATACTGTTATCGTAATTAGATCCGAGTACAAACGGATCGTGAAATTTTTTAAAATGGAAAGAAGGGCTGTTCCCTTAAAAGCCTTTCGCCGTTGTCTTCACATTTTTTTTGTTAACAAGAATATTAGATTAGCAGTGAAAATGTGATAGCTCCATTATAGAAAGTTAATACACTTCCGAAAGAGGAATTGCGTTACAGTCGAATCAAACTTCCTGTTTTCAAGTAACTTTCGAAACAAATTTCGAACGAAATTTTATGAATCTATACTTTCCTCTTCTTCCAGTTCCTTCCTTTGTGAGTAACAGGGAAACAATATTTCTCAAAGTTTTCGTTAAGTAATACGTAATTGCATGAAAAACTTGGTTTTATATACAAAAAACAGCAAAATATTAACTGAAAATTTGCATTGTTTATGTTAACAAAATATGATTTATTTTCATTGTGTAATTATGAAAATGTAAACAGATTATTTATCTTAACAAAATGAGGTGGAAAATGAATGGAAAATTGTGTTAATTTGAGTTACGAGCATACAATTACAGAGTGCTCGTTGTTGCGCAATAAAACAGAAGGAAATAAATGTGGGTATATGGAGGAAACATAACATTTAGTTGATAACATCGACTTATTTACCTTTAATATCCACTTTTCGTGCACTCAACGAATTGCCTGCAACGAGAGAAAAACAATACTTTAATTCATGTAAAATGCATTTATAAATATATTAATAATGCATACTTTTCAGAGTAATTAGATCGAAACATGATATTAGTCGTATAAATATTGTATTGTTTACTTATTGTTAGTTTAAGAAGTCGACCTACTTTACATAACATTTGACAAGTAAAGTGCTTTACTTCAATGTGGATCTGTATGTCAATTAAAACAAGTATTTGACAACTTGTCAAAAGTTGCATTTCTCTTTACACCACTAAGTTGGATAATTCCATAGGCATTCGTTTCAAACATGACAACTTGTCAAACTTTGCGCATTGAGTGTCTACTTCTACCTTTATTGGACTATCAATGTTAATTAGGTTATATAATTGACATAATTATAACCTAAACTATTTACAACGCCAACTTATATAATAACTCCATAGGTTTTTCCAACGACAACTTCTCAAACTTTGCGTATTACTTGTCTATTTCAATGTATATTGTGTAACCATTCTTAGACTATAAATGATAAGTGTGAGTTTTGGAATTGACATATGTATAACCTAAACTAATCTCCATTATACAAATAAGCTAAATTATTTCCAGCATCAACTTATATACTCCGTAGGCTTTTAAAACCAAAACTTCTGAAACTTTGCGAGTTACTTGTCTATTTCAATGTATGTTATGTAATTTTTTTTAGGTTTAAGTTTAGGTTATGGAATTGACATATGTATAACCTTACAAATCTCTAAACCATTGACACCATCATTTTATTTATTTCAAACATGACAACTTCTCAAACTTTATCTATTATGCGTCAACTTCAATCTCAACTTCAATTGACATATGTATAATCTAAAACAACGTCTATTTTATACATTTCAAAACCTATTTCTTTAACACAATCAACTTATATAACATCAATTCATTATCCCCAATAAACGTTTCCTCTTTAACACCAACAGCATTTAAGATAAATTAGACATCAATTGAATCATTTACGTGTGAATTATATGGAAATGTTTGGAAAATCGCATTTAATTTCCAATTGAATTTCGCGCCGCATTTCAATTCCTCTTTTCTTTCATCCTTCTTTTTATTTTTTATTTTTGGACATTTCACTGCAATCCACGCAGATTTCGCGATCGGATTAAGCTCTCAACGCCAACTTAATCCCAACTCCCGGTCCGGAGATCAACAATTAAAATACTCGGATGGAACGGAACTTTCGCCGAACAAATGTTTTCTAATTGAGTCCTCGAGGCGCGATTCCTCCTCGTAACTTCATCGACGTTCTGTTAGTTTTAAGTCGAATAAACTGTCGTAATCCGCAGAAGCGAATTAACATCATTGGTTGATGTAAACGGTTAAGACAAAAATCGATCAATTGTGGTGTTTGTTGAGTTTATAATCCGTATTAGTGAAGATCGGATTATTGAAGTTTGATTAATATTCTTCCTACGTTCAGATAAGACAAGAAAAAATGGACGAAAGTAGACATAATCTTTATGAGACCAAAGATATTCTGATATATTTACCATCAATCGATCGATATTTTGACATCTGTCACCTGTCAAATGTCATCTACTAATTCTCAAATGTCATCTGCTAATTGACACATGTCAAATGTCATCTGCTAATTGACACATGTCAAATGTCATCTACTAATTGACTCCTGCTGAAGCAAGCTGTCAAATTGTCCACCTTTAGAAATTGTTGTTGATGAATGTGAGCTTCGAAAATGCAAATTGGTTTTATGATGAAATTATTGACTCGATTCGCAAGTCAGGAGGCATCGCTTTGCGAGTATCGGAACACAAAGTTTGGATTATTTAAATGCAATTTGCTTTCAGGCATCGAAATGGGCAAAGATGAAACGGGGCGCAGTCGAAAAAAAGAGAGGAGAAGAAAAGTGGTGGAGAACCGGCAACGGGAAATTAATTTAAATGCATTGGGGAAAAGTTTCGCTGCGTCGAAGTATTTTAATTTCAGATTTCTTCGGTTCTGTGCCGGGAATGCAATCGCTATTTCGAATATTTTAACGGTAATAGAAAATGGGACACAAGTAAGGAGGGAACAAATGGGGGGGGGGGCTAAGAAAAAGGAAAATATCCTCCGGAAAATGTACGTGACAATGAGCGGAGTGCCGGATTAATGCCATAAATTACGGACGCATCATCAATGACACGAATTTCAATCAAAAGAGCATTCATTTCAATCGTTGATGGGAAACTGAAGATTTGCACACAACGAAGAAATGTTAATTGAATATTTCCCAATTAAAAACATGTTTTAATTACTTGATTAGTTTTTTTCAATCTATAAACTAATTGAAGAAAAACGTTGTTAAGTTCAATATTATGTATTGTAGACTAAAATATTAATTACAAAGCAAAACACAAGAAAAAGTTGATTCATGAAAGTAATATTTATTCCAATCATAATTAATAAAATAATCTTAATTAATCGATTACATTTTATTACTACAACTTTGACAGGAGTTATAACCTCCAAATGTCAAAATTTGACAGTTTATTTCAACCCAAGTTAAGTTTGTCAAACGTCAAAGTTACGTCAAATTTTAGAAACAGGTTATAATATTTGTTAATTAGTTAGTTTGCTTAACGAAATGATTAAGATTAATGGAATTAAACTTTTCATATTTCAAGAAAATTGTATTGAAAAACTGAAACATTTTAAGACTTCTACAGTACATCAAAGAAAATTAATTCGGAAAGATTTACATCAATTAATTAACATCAGTTAATTGAATGTTTTCCAATTAAAGGCATTTTTAATTACATAAATACTTTTGTAAATTTATAAACTAATTGAAAAAGTAAGTTATTGCTTGAAAGATTATTAATTTTTATTTAGAAAAAAAAGATTTATATACTTAAAATAGATGTTTTCACGTTAAAATTGTAGACTAAACCATTAATTTCAACCCAAACCAATCTTTCAACTCACAAATGTTTATTGAAACTTATATGTATTTTTACCACAAAACTAAGAAAAACTTGATTTATGAACGTTGTATTTTTCCAATCATAATTAAAAGTAATATGTTTTCGAATCATAATACAATAATCTTAATTAATCGATAATATTTTATTACTACAACTTTGACAGGAGTTATAACCTCCAAATGTCAAAATTTGACAGTTTATTTTAAATTGTGCGCCATTGTGCTGCGCACAAGCTAAGTACGTCTGTCAAACGTCAAAGTTACGTCAAAATTTAAAAACAGTTGATAAATACTTACTTTACTCAACGAAATGATTTAGATCAATGGAAACAAATACTTCGTATTTCAAGGAAATACAAATTTTTGCGCATCGAGTAACGAAAGAGCAACATGTTCAATCTGCATCATTATTTATAATTGCCTGTTAGACAGGAATGAAAAAGCAAGTAAATAAATAAAAGTTTCAACTTTCGACGTTGAGAGATTTCCTGCGCTGAGAATGTATCAGGAATTTGCGAAATTAAATTATTATCCTGTTTTCTCTTCCTGTCTGCGGAGGTTCTTTCACGGTCACTCCGGAGCTTCGGATGCGCCCCAAGAGATGTCCCAATTAATTATGGACATGGAGGGTTTCCAAGTGGATCAACTCTCCTGTTGAAGCAGCTAATAAACTGGGGAAGCTGAGATTCTCCACCCCCCTTTTTTACCATGAAAATTATTGTGTTCATTGATGTGGGGGGTTTCGCCCACATAATTCAAATTAATGAAACAACAGTTAGGACAAAACAAAAAGAATTCCGATTCATTCAATTAAAAGCGATGAAAAGCGCAAAAACTTAATGGAAAAGTATCAAAGTTATTCCGAATATCCAAAGTTAATTTGCGTCTCGTTTTGTTTTCATTCACATTTTATATTAAAGTCACTGGAGAGACGCTGAACTATTTCAGAAATTCTTTTATTTTCTTCGTAATTAAACAATTTTTAATTAGTTTCGATGTATAAAAAATTAGTAATTAAATACTTCCTCCAAGAAATTTCCTTATTACACGTAAAAACTTTCAAATTATTTTTTGTAACAGTAACTAATTAACCGAAAAAGGTTCACATTTTCTCATATAATGTAATTATGAGTAATAATAGTTGGTTTAAGTTAATGAAATTGTGAAATAATAATTAGAATGATATTTCATCTACTAAAATCGCAACAATTAGTATTTCAATTGTTTCAACTGAGTAAATTAGTGATACGTTTGTTAACAAGCCGTTAAAGTCTCCTGACGTCAAATTCTAATGAGCAATCAATACAGAAGTTTCACTTCGTTTCGAAAAATATTTACACACACACACACATCACTCGTTTTTCAGTGAGATCGTAATTGAAATTACGAGCGGTGATTACAGCAGGATGCGTGGGTGGGTAATCCAGGTGGGATTACGTGCATCTAATTCCGTTCGGAAATTGGGTTCTATTCACAATGAAATGATCGTTTTTCGGTTTGATTCGTTCGG
>JAFMTC010000219.1:155059-181168 GCA_018845635.1 Nicrophorus orbicollis
ATAATATATAAAAAAAGTAAATAAATCATAGTATGTTTGTGTATAAGAAATTGTTTATGAAAGTATCAAATTCGTGTACTTGTTACTTGGCAATTATAGCGTTTCGTGTTTTTAGTCAATAATATATAAACAAACTAAGTAAATCACATTATGTTTGTGTATAAGAAATTGTTTATGAAAGTATCTAATTCGTGTACTTGAGACTTGGCAATTATTGCGTTTCGTGTTTTTAGTCAATAATAGATAAACAAACTAAGTAAATCACATTATGTTTGTGTATAAGAAATAGTTTATGAAAGTATCTAAGTCGTGTACTTGAGACTTGGCAATTATTGCGTTTCGTGTTTTTGTCAATAATACATAAACTAAGTAAATTACAGTATGTTTGTGTATGATAAATTGTTCATGAAAGTATCAAATTCGTGTACTTGTGATTTGGCAATTATAGCGTTTCGTGTTTTTAGTCAATAATAGATAAACAAACTAAGTAAATCACATTATGTTTGTGTATAAGAAATTGTTTGTGAAAGTATCAAATTCGTGTGCTTGTGACTTGGCAATTATAGCGTTTCGTGTTTTTAGTCAATAATAGATAAACAAACTAAGTAAATCACATTATGTTTGTGTATAAGAAATTGTTCATGAAAGTATCAAATTCGTGTACTTGAAACTTGGCAATTATTGCGTTTCGTGTTTCTATTCCATAAATAGAAAACACCAAGCTAATTATAGTGTAATTAGTAGTATAATGAATATTGAAGTGTACAGTAGCTTAAAATATACTTGTCCAAGTTGTCAAGTTGATAATAATACCAAATATACACAACCTATTTTAAAATAAGTATGTAAAAGTATTTTTTAATAATACGCAATGTTATTAATGATTATCTTAGTAGAAATAATCTAAATTTCAGCAAGTAACTTGTAATAAATACTTGTTCAAGTTGTCAAATCGATATAAATGCCCATTTTATAATAAGTATGCAAAAGTATCTTTTAATAATACAAAATGTTATTAATGTTTTTTAAAGTAGAAATAATAGAATGTTCTGTAAATAACTTTTGGAAAATACTTGTCCAAGTTGTCAAATTTATATAAATGCCAAATATGCACAACCCATTTTATAATAAGTACGCAAAAGTATTGTTTATTAATACGAAATGTTATTAATGATTATCTTAGTAGAAACAATCGAAATTTCTGCAAATAACGTGTAGTTAATACTTGCCCAAGTTGTCAAATTATCATTAATAAGATAGTAATGATTATTGATAATAATTCATATAATGTATCAGTTAAAGTATAGCCAATTTGAAGTTGTACACATTGAATGTACTTGTTACTTGCCAAGTTCAATTCATTTCAAATATAAATAAGAGAAACGAGAAAAAAAAACATACATTTCATTAAAAAATATGAAAGACAATAAGAGAATAATGTGTAGGTTTCTTTAAGTTCTACTTGTTAAAACATATTTCGCAAAGTTAAAGCATATTTTTTGTTGAATACATTTGATTAAAATCGCTACGCAAGTCACACAGATTTGTCAAGTTGTCAAATTAGGTACGCTTGACAAACACCATGACGACACCATGAAATTGCGGGTATTACTAAACAGGCTCCTATTGTTAAATACTAAGTGGTTATGAAGCTTCCAACTATAAACAGGTAAAAAAAACCTCGAAGTATAATCGCTGGGGTGTACACCAATTCCAACAAGTATTTGTACGAATTCGGTGACATGTACGTAGCGCAAGTACTTGCACAAGTTAATACATACTTCGTGCCATTGTAAATGACTAAATTAAACCATAATATGTACGTAAAGTTGCTACGCACATGTCAAACAGGTTTGTTCAAGTTGCCAGAGTACAAGTACGTGCCAAATAACACGTTTCTCGTAGTCAAATAACACGTGTCTCGGGGATCGTGGAATTGTGAAAATCTTCAAAGCAAACCCTCGATAAGCCTCCATCCATTTCAATGAAACCCGGACATCAGGTAAGAAAGTGCACCTGAAATATGTTCTCCGGCGGTCGACTAAGTACATTTTCAGGCGTAACGACGCTTGAAAAGAAAGTACGGGAAAGACGGTGCAATTGGTCTGAAGCCGAAGCATTTCGTTATGCAAAAAAGAACGTCGTCGTCTGGACACCGAATACATTTGAATACATTTACTCCGAAGGTGTTAAAACTCTCTTTGTTTCTATATATTTCCGTTTCCGCTTTTGCATAAATTCCATAATCCGTGAAGATTATATAACTCTTCCTTTTGCAGTGCAAATAAACCGAATTACCTGTCGCATGCAAATGGGGTGAACGAATGTAAATGGAAATCCAGTTTTCCTTCCCTTCTTCTGGTTCCTTATATTTATAAATGAAACCGATTTTTCTTGCCCGGAAAAAGGTGCAATTTTTTTGTGTGTTGTTGGAGAAGAAAGAGCGTCTGAATACTTAATTATTCGTCGTCCCTTGACCCCAATTCCCACTTCTTCCTCATTTCCTTACATTCTTTATTGCATAAATCTCGCGGGAAACGTTGATTTATGCTTAATTTTCCTCTCATTTCTTCGAGAAACTTCCACGTCTTTCATTTAAATTGTTAATAATTAATCCAATTCAGACCTTTCCCTTTATTCTGAATGATAAACATTATTACTCGTCTAATTTAATTAAATTTTATGTCTTTGTACTTTGGAATATAACAGAAAATTTACTTGTGTAACTTCAAGTAAATATCTGCGTTCAATGAACATTTACTTTGAAAATTCATTTACTTTAATTCGTACTTGTAAAAACACACAATTATGCATTAAAATTTGATTACAAGTTTTTCGTTATTTCTTTAGTTTACACGATTTTCTTCATGATAATTTACCTAAATTTGGATAAATCTCTAACAAAGTATTAAATATTTACATTTATCTTTGTTTTTTTCTTCATAATTTCAATAAATATGTTTATTATACAAGAAAAATGTAATAAGAGAAAAATAATTCGCAAATTTTCTTGCTTTTGTGAAGAAATTTGAAATTTCTGTAACGAATTTTGGGGATAATAGCATAACGGATACACCACCAAATGGTCAGACTTTACTTACTTTATTGTCCATTTGCGACTTAGAAACAGGAAAGGTTTATGAGGAAAAAGTTGTCTTCAAAAGGAAGCAAAGTACAATAGAAAATACAGACTCTTTGTCAATGTGAAAGTAATTCCATATTTTTCCATTACCTTTTTCAAAAAATAACTGTAAAATATGGAAGTAATACATGAAGTAACGTTTTCTAATATAAAGATAATAAAGTACTGTTTCAACCGAAAATTTAGATTGAAAATATGTTAAAACTGAATGGATTCAGATAATTGTGAAATCGTTTAAAAGTTTAAAAAATATGTCTAACTTATAACAATCCTTATTAGTTTATTATAAAAGAGAAAGCAATTAAAGAAATTTACTCATTTTTAAGTAAAAAAAATAAGTTTTTCTGATGTAAATTTACATTTAAAAAAATGTTTGAAAATATTTAAATTCTTTAAGAAAATTGATATTTCCTTTATAATTATATAGAAATATGTCTAATTTATAATAATCTTGACTTTTTTTCTAATAAAAGAGAAATAAATTACAGAAATTAACTAATTTTTAAGTAAAAAATTAAGTTTTTCTAATATAAGTTTACATTAAAAAATGTTTGAAAATATCTAAATTCTTTAAGAAAATTGATATTTGCTTCTCAATTATAGAAAAATATGTCTAAATTATAACAATTTTTACTAGTTTCTTATAAAAGAGAAAGCAATTAAAGAAATTTAGTTATTATTAATTTAAAAAAATAAGTTTTTCTGATGTAAATTTACATTAAAATAATGTTTGAAATAATTGATTTTTTTATGAAAATTCTTATTTCCTTTATAATTATATAAAAATATGTCTAATTTATAATAATCTTGACTTTTTTCTAATAAAAGAGAAATAAATTACAGAAATTTACTAATTTTTAAGTATAAAATTATGTTTTTCCTATATAAATGTACATTAAAAATTGTTTGAAAATATCTAAATTCTTTAAGAAAATTGTTATTTGCTTCTCAATTATAGAAAAATATGTCTAAATTATAACAATGTTTACTAGTTTCTTATAAAAGAGAAAGCAATTAAAGAAATTAACTAATTTTTAAGTAAAAAAAATAAGTTTTTCTGATGTAAATTTACATTAAAATAATGTTTGAAATAATTGATTTTTTTATGAAAATTCTTATTTCCTTTATAATTATGTAGAAATATGTCTAATTTATAATAATCTTGACTTTTCTCTAATAAAAGAGAAAGAAATTGAAGAAATTTACAAATTTTTAAGAAAAAAAAATAAGTTTTCCAATATAAATTTACAATAAAAAAATGTTTGAAAATATCTAAATTCTTTAAGAAAATTGTTATTTGCTTCTCAATTATAGAAAAATATGTCTAAATTATAAAAATGTTTACTAGTTTCTTATAAAAGAGAAAGGAATTACAGAAATGTACTAATTTTTAAGTAAAAAATTAAGTTTTTCCAATATAAATTTAGATTAAAAAATGTTTGAAAATATTTTCATTCTTTAAGAAAATTGATATTTTCTATAATAATTATACAAAAATATGTCTAATTTATAATAATCTTGACTTTTTTCTTATAAAATCAAAAGAAATTATAGAAATTTACTTATTTTCAAGTAAAAAATTAAGTTTTTTCAACATAAATTAACATTAAAAAAAAATTGAAAATTTTTAAATTCTTTAAGAAAAATCATATTTCCTCTATAATTATATAAAAATATGACTAATTTTTAATAATCTTTACCTTTTTTCTTATAAAAAGAATACAATTAAAGAAATTTACTAATTTGAAACAAAAAATTAAGTTTTTTGTAAATAAACAATTGATTCAAAGACTTTTGAAATATGTTCAAAATTTGTTTAAGAATTGCAACAGGTAATTGAAATTTCGTTTAGAAACACATGAAATATGTACAGAATACCATAACAGTGGATAGTTTGATATAAATCAAAATTTAATGAAGAAAATTTAATATCTTTTTGTATTTATTTTCATTAATTTTTTAAATGAAAAGTTACGAAATTCATCACATTCTAAATACAAAACACTACAATAATATAAACATATTCCACTTATGTTATAAAAATTTCATTAAATAAACACGAAAAATCTCGATTTCCTACAGGATTACCATAGCCCTTTCATCAAATCGTTGAAAAGTGGAAAAAAATCAAAGAAAATCTTTGTGCCCATCCCTTACAACACTCTTTCTGCTTTCCCTTTCCTGCCTTGTTTGAACGCATTTCTCTCATTGTTTTCTTTTTGCCTGTACATACACTCATTTTTTCTTGTTGTTGTTGTGTTTTCATCCCTCGTAAAACCCCTTTCTATTGTCATAAAAGCGAAAATAATCCGCGTGGAACAACAAAAATAATAATGTAGCCCCCATTTTTATGGCTCGTAACGTGGGCGCAGATGGAGAAAGAACGACGAACGAGAGTGACGGGCTTTCGCAATGCATCATTCTGCGCAGAATTAGAATAATAAATTCCAGATTTCGGCTCGAAAAATTGCAAATATCAAAGAGTTCTTTTTTTTGTCCTCTTTGTTGTTATCATTTGTTTGGTTTTTGTGTTAAGTCCTGTTGTTGTATTTGGTGATTTATAAGCATACATTTGTAAGTAAGTAAGGACCTTTTGTTTAGTGAATACATTATGAGATTTTTGAATATTCAGATTTGATTTTGTGCTTTTTTTTTTAATGAAAATCTAGAAAGTAATTGTATTAAAGAATTTCACAAAAAAAACTAATTTCTAATTAAAAAAAGTATAATTTTTGTTGTTAATTTTCAACAATTTACTTACGTTTCATTTAGTTTATAATGTAAATATTGAAATTTGATGAAAATTAAAAGGTTAGATGATTCAAAATTGGCAATAAATCACAAAAAAGATATATATTTCTAATAAAAAGAATATGAAATATAGTTATTAATTTTCAACAATTTACTTAATTTTCATTCACTTTATAATGAAATTACTGATATTTAATGAATATTTAGTGTTTATGTAATACAAAAATGCTAATGCTTCACAAAAAAAGATACACATTTCTAACAATTGCATATCAATGAAACAGGATACAATTTCGTTCATTTCAGACCTTCGTTGATTGCACTTGGAACAATGTTACCAAATGTCGACCCTTGTGGAATTCGAAGGGCCGATAGGATGGGATATATACAGACAGCATTGTGCGTTTCCTAACAGGCCACGACCATTGTCGCTTGAATTATTGGATGTCCAAGACACCGTTCACAATGGGCGCAAGGGCACGAAATCTGGCGTTCAAAGGGCCAACACATTGTTGGAACTACTTGTTGGAGATGAAGTAAAAAAGCTTAGAAAATGAGTAGAAAAGAAAAAATATGGAAGAAGCGTATAAAAGGGATAAGTTTTTTTTTTGTTTGCAAATCTGGACAGCACAAGTGCAGTCGCTTTCGCGGTTTAAATTTTCTTAATTTTGTCGTTTTCTTCAGTTACAGCAGCGATTAAAAAAGTCAACGAAAGTTAATAAACTTTCGTTGACTTTTTTAATGACAGCTGTCACATTGTGCCAAAGTTACAAATTAGATCACGAAATGACAGCTGTCACTTTAAAGTTAGATACTCGTAGCAATACATTAGAAGTACATTAAACAACAAATACGTTGGGCTACGAATTGATAGCTGTCACCTTGTGTTAAAGCATATAATTAGTGAAATACTCGTAGCAATGGGTACACTAAATAACAAATGTGTTACCCGTAGCAGTTGGGGCATAGTACATTAACAATCAAACACGTTTGCTACGAAATGATAGCTGCCATCTTGTGTCAAAGCAAAAGAATACTCGTAGCAATTGTATCACAGTACATTAACAAATACGTTAGACTACGAATTGATAGCTGTCACATTTGTGTACACTGAATAGCAAATGTGTTACGAAATGACAGCTATCTTTTTGAGTCAAAGCAAAGAATAATTCGCAGCAGTTGGGTCACAGTACATTAACAATCAAATATGTTTGCTACGAAATAATAGCTGTCACCTTGTGTAAAAGCAAAGAACAACTCGTAGCAATTGGATCACAGTACATTAATAAACAAATTTGTTGGGCTACAAAATGACAGCTGTCACCTTAAGTCAAAGCAAAAGAACTGGTGAAATACTCGTAGCAATTGTATCACAGTATATTAACAAATATGTTGGGCTACGAATTGATAGCTGTCACATTTGTGTACACTGAATAACAAATTTGTTACGAAATGACAGCTATCACTTTGTGTAAAAACAAAGAATAACTCGTAGCAGTTGGGTCACAGTACATTAACAATCAAATACGTTTGCTACGAAATGATAGCTGTCACCTTATGTCAAAGTATAGAATTAGTGAAATACTCGTAGCAATAACAAATGCGTTACGAAATGACAGCCACCACTTTGTGTCAAAAGCAAAGAACAACTCGTAGCAATTGGATCGCAGTACATGAATAAATAAATTTGTTGGGCTACGAAATGACAGCTGTCACTTTAAGTCAAAGCGAAAGAACAGGTAAAATACTCGTAGCAATTGGATCACAGTACATTAATACACAAATATTTTAGGCTACGAAATGATAGCTGTCACCTTCTGTCAAAGTATGGAATTGGTGAAATACTCGTAGTAATGGGTACTCTGAATCACAAATGTGTTACGAAATGACAGCCATCACTTTATATCAAAGCAAAGAACAACTCGTAGCAATTGGATCGCATTACATGAATAAACAAATTTGTTGGGCTACGAAATGACAGCTGTCACTTTAAGTCAAAGCAAAAGAACTGGTGAAATACTCGTAGCAATTGGATCACAGTACATTAATACACAAATATTTTAGGCTACGAAATGATAGCTGTCACCTTGTGTCAAAGTATGGAATTGGTGAAATACTCGTAGTAATGGGTACTCTGAATAACAAATGTGTTACGAAATAACAGCCATCATTTTAAATCAAATCAAAGAACATCTCGTAGCAATTGGATCGCAGTACATTATTAAACAAATATGTTGTGCTACGAAATGATAGCTGTCACTTTAAGTTAAAGCAAAAGAACAGGTGAAATACTCGTAGCAATTGGATCACAGTACATTAATAAACAAATATTTTAGACTACGAAATGATAGCTGTCACCTTCTGTCAAAGTATGGAATTGGTGAAATACTCGTAGCAATGGGTACTCCGAATAACAAATGTGTTACGAAGTGACAGCCATCACTTTATGTCAAAGCAAAGAACAAGTCGTAGCAATTGAAGTACATTAATAAACAAATATGTTGTGCTACGAAATGACAGCTGTCACTTAATGTCAAAACAGGTGAAATACCCAAAGCAATAGGATCAGAATACATTAATAAACAATTTTTTAAGGATTATAAAATGACAGCTGTCAAATTAAAAAAAAAACAGGTCACACAAATCACAAAACAATAACAAATGTATTGTGATAACAAATGACAGCTGCGTCAAAGAAATGATCTGATGAAATACTCATAGACTAATCGAATTACAAAATGGATAAATACAATTACTTTGTAATTTTCTACATAAATAAATCCGGACTGATCGAAACATGATGTTAATGCACTTGCAAAACACGCATCGTTCACGTTGTTTACTATACTTATTGCGTTGTAGTGGAAGTGTATCGAGCTCAATTGACACGGAAAATGCAGAGTTTCATTTGCAGAAGTGATCCGAGCTGCGGAGCGGACGGATTATTTGCATAAAAATCCAATAGATATTGGAATAATTGAACGGAGCGCAACGATATTTACGAGAATTTCTCGCTTCGAACTTGTAATTACAATACGAAGGGTTTGACACTGTCGATGGACAGAAAAGTTAGGAAAATGGATGAGATTGTAAAGTCTAATTAGTATTTAGTACATGCTTAACGTAAAACAATACCAGTTGTATACAAATTGTTCGTTGATAAACTAAAATCTAATTATAAAATTTGTAATTTAAAAACAAAAACTAGAACTCTTCGTTTAAACAAAGCGTTTCAGTTTTGGTATACACATCTGACATAACAATTTGTCAGTTTCAATAGAATTCCGACAATGGTGAGATTGAATCACGAAGGGCTTATCGAATGAGGCTACGTTTGTATACACACACACAAAAAAAAAGAAAGTCGCCAATTGTGAATGCAAATCATTCATCAAGGGAAAAAGCGAGAGAGAAAGGAAAAACCCACACGCATTACGTATTCAGAATAATTATTTACGCAAAGCATTTCCCATACACGACACGAAGCTGCGCCCTCCGAACTTCGGCCTTAATTATTTTTCCGCGGAAAAACCCCTTGCTTCTTCTTCTTCTTCGCGCCGCGCAATTAATATTCATCAAAAAATTAACCCACTTGGAAATTCACTTTTGCCACGTTACGACATTGAGCAGAGATTGAGGACACTGGAAGAAAGTGGTGGAGGAAGATGATGAAGAAAAAACAACGGGGAAATAATTTAAATTTTAATTAGTCTTTGACTGCGTCCCTCATCATTCACTACCGTCAATGAAAGATATGATCGAAGAGAAGATTAGAGGCGTTGCTATGGTAATGTTGTTTATATTATATAGAGTGGTACCTCGACATACGAGTTTAGTTCGTTACGTAACCTTGCTCGTATGTCAAATTGCTCGTATCTCAAAGCAATTAGTCTGAGGTGGAAGAAACTGTTGGTATCGTATTCAGAGGTGTAGTGTGCGATTCCTCGTATCTCAAATCTTGCTCTTATCTCAAAGCAAAATATCGCTCGCTTGGCGGCTCGTATTTCAAAACACTCGTATATTAGGGCACTCGTATATCGAGGTACCACTGTACTTTTATTCATGATTCACTACTATCAATGAACGTAAGAAAAACGTTGCTATGGTAAAGTTGTTTATATTATATAGTTTTGTTCATCATTCACCACCATCAATAAACGTAAGAAGCGGAGATGCGAGTCGTTGCTATGGTAACGTTGTTTACATTATATACTTTTAGTCATTATTCACTACCATCAATGAACGTAAGAAGAGAAGATTCAAGTCGTTGCTATGGTAATGTTGTTTATATTATATAGAGTGCTACCTCGACATACCAGTTTAATTCGTTCCGTAACCTTGCTCGTATGTCAAATTGCTCGTATCTCAGAGCAATTAGTCTGAGGTGGGAGAAACTGTTGGTGTCGTGTCCAGCGGTGTAGTGTGCGATTCCTCGTATCTCAAAGCTTGCTCTCATCTCAAAACACTCGTATATTAGGGTACTCGTATATCGAGGTACCACTGTACCTCATGATTCATGATTCACTACTATCAATGAACGTAAGAAAAACGTTGCTATGGTAATGTTGTTTATATTATATAAGTTTGTTCATCATTTACTACCATCAATGAACGTAAGAAGCGAAGATTCAAGTCGTTGCTATGGTAATTTTGTTTATATTATATAAGTTTCTTCATCATTTACTACCATCAATGAACATAAGAAGAGAAGATTGGAGTCGTTGCTATGGTAATGTTTGTTTTAGACATTACATGTATATTTCACCATGAAATCAAGGGACAGGATTAGGTGGCTCTTTTCATGTGAAATTGTGGTTACCTATACCATATAATTATGTCTTACTTACATTGGTGCCATCATTGATCAATACAGTAAACCAGTGCTTGAGAATGTCCCTAATACCGATACTTATGAGAATGTCCCTAATACCGATACTTATGAGAATGTCCCTAATACCGATAAATTCAATATAGTACAAGTGTATATTAACCAATCATCTCTTAAATCTATATATACATTATCTAGTCATTGTGTATAATCACCAAAGTTGTAAATACCATTCAATTTATAATACATTTCGAGTATTATATAAATGTGTTTTAATGTTGATGGAACGACTGGTTATGGACAAGTTTCAAATGTTGCGGTTCATTTGTGCAGAGAAGTTGAGGCCGGAAGTAAGGTCAAATTGCGTCGAATGCGAGGCCGATAATTAACCGTTTGATGTGTAAATACATGAGGGACCGGAAAGAGGATCTCTGGCCTGCGGAAAATCCGTTCCCATTCGGAAAATTGAACATGCTAATTACACCCAAACCATTCGATATTTCGGCTCTCAAAGTCACCAGAGTCATCCACTCACCAATAAATTATAAAGCGTTTTTGACTAACCACTAATTGATAGACCCTACACACTATCGAAATTATTACAGTTTTCTTTTAAATTAAAGAGATTTCAGAACAATTTACTTAATTACTATTTTAATACATTCAATTTAGATAAAGGTAACCCATATAATTTGACGTATTAATATGTCACTTTTCAATTCAGTTTTTTTTTTTTGAAAATCAATCATAATAATATAGTTTTTTTCTAAATACTTAACAAAACGTATTGTAATCTTAATAGAAAGAGCTAATACTAAATCATAATTTAGTTAAACTTACTGAAAAATCAACAACAACACTTTACGTCAAAGCAAAGAACAAGTCGTAGCAATTGGAGTACATGCTACGAAATGACAGCTGTCACTTAATGTCAAAACTGGTGAAATACTCGAAGCAATAGGATCAGAATTTATTAATAAACAAATATTTTAGGATTATGAAATGACAGCTGTCAAATTAAAAAAAGCAGGTGGAAACACGTATCAATCAAATCACAATGAAATCATCAAATCTGATGAAATACTCATAGAATGTTGAAATCGGACTAATCGAATTACAAAAAGCATAAATACAATTACTTTGTAATTTTCTACATAAATAAATCCGGACTGATCGAAACATGATGTTAATGCTCTTGCAATAGAAAGAGCTAATACTAAATCATAATTTAGTTAAACTTACTGAAAAATCAACAACAACAACAAATCATTCAAATTCCAATTGATAAAACTACTTTTTTCTCGTTGAAATTATTGAAAAATCTTCTTTTTTTAATAACAACAGCAAATATTAACTTTTTCACATGGAATTTATTCAATCTAAATATTGAGAATTTCGTGATTTTAAATGAAAACTGTTTTAATTAGGAAAGAGAACACGAACTAAAAATAATGCAGTAAATGCAAACATAAAAAAGAGTAATGAAATAGCGTATCGTTAAATAAATAATTAAATAATACAGATAAACGTCGTAAACGTTAATAAAACCAGGTTACATAATAAAAATGAAAACAGTAATTGACCTAAAAAATGTGGTCTAAGTCCTGAATGAATGCACGAATTCATACAAAATAATCAATATTTGCAATTACTGTTAATTGAGAATAAAATTTCAATGTTTTTACTGTAAAAAATCAAGGAATAACTCTTATAAAGGAGAGTATTGTGTAAGAAAACAGAGTTGTAAACTTAATACATTAATATAATTCTTAATAAAAGCAAGAAATGCTGTTTATTCCCAAGAAGATGCATGTATTTTTCTCATATTTAGGCATTAAGGAAATGGAAACTATTGTTAAAAGTTGCATAAATGTAAATTACGAACTTGTACAAAAGTTTGTGAAACTAACTAACAATAAACTTGTATTAAAATATAATGATAATGTAATGTTTATTCCTACAATTATATGAATGTAATTGTAAATTATGTAAATAATTCTCAATAATACGAGTAAACGTACTAATTATATACGAATTATGATACATTTCTTTCATTTTCATGTATTAAAGAACTGGAAACTTATCAAATAAAACTTCATTTTCCTTAAGCAAAATATACATTGAAAACGTTTACAAAATTTGATTACAAAAAAACTTTACTAAAGTAATACTAAAATGTGGTTTATTATGTAAATAATACATAATAATTTGAGGGAAAAACACTTATTCCAAAAGTTGATATCTATTTTTATCATTTACATGTAATTATGAAAGGTAAACTACTGTGAAGAATTGTAAATTAAGACCACAAAACTTTATTATTTTTAATGAAAAAACATGTAAATTACAAACGAATGTTCAAAAGTCTTTTCATAAAAACAAACACAAACTTTAACAGCATAATATGAAAATGTTATTTAATGCTGTTTACTTCAACTTTGTTATATAAGTTGTTCTTAATGAGTCAATCAAAAGAACTAATTATTTCCATGTCCATAAATACGTTTGTTCAGTTATTATTCAGGAAACTATTGAGAAAAGTTTTCAAGTTTTCCAGTTTTCTTAAAGTAATAAGTATAAATTAAGAAATATACAATGTTTCATTAGTTTTCTTAAAGCAATAAACATAAATTAAGAACATACATAATGTTTGTTTACAATTTACAAACAACTTTAATAAACGTTTGTTCAGTTATTATTCAGGAAACTATTGAGAAAAGTATTCAAGTTTTCTTAAAGCAATAAGTATGAATTAAGATATATACAATGTTTCATTAGTTTTCTTAAAGCAATAAGCATAAATTAAGAACATGCCTAATGTTTCATTACAATTTACAAACAACTTCAATAAACAGATAACAATTTGTTAAAATGTAACAAACAACTTTAACAAACGTTTGTTCAGTTATTATTCAGGAAACTATTGAGAAAAGTTTTCAAGTTTTCTTAAAGTAATAAGTATAAATTAAGAAATATACAATGTTTCATTAGTTTTCTTAAAGCAATAAGCATAAATTAAGAACATGCATAATGTTTCATTACAATTTAACAAACTAATAACAATTTGTTAAAATAAATGATAATTTACTGTTGTTTAACAAATTTTGCTATACAAATGTAATAATGGAGATGGAAATATACAAAATTTGTAGAACTGTTTTCATGAAAAACGGTCGTGCGTTTACAGTAATTTCTCCCTTGGGATACTCGATTGATGGCTCATCGGAAACCAATAAAAATGCTTTAATTTATCTACCAAAAAAAAATAATACATATGACATAATTTGTTTCTACAACAATTTGAGTAAAATAATCAATGATAATGTCAAATATTTGTTGTATTTTACGTTTTAATGAAACATTGAAATATTAGTTTTCTTCAATAAAAAAAACATGAAATTTATTTTTCTTTGAAAACTTGAATAAACAATCAAATTTATGAACATTTGAACGTATCTATAAAATGCAACTCTCGAACGAGTGGTTAAAAGTCCCTGCGTCACAAAAAACTGATGCGAAATGGTGCTGGTTCGAATTCCAAGGACGGTTTTGTTATGTTTGACATAGTTGACATTGACAGATGACAATTCGTCGTATGTCAATTTGACATTTGCCGTTGTAACATTGACAGGTTGATAAAGACTTGAAAGTTCATAAATATGGCCATTAAAAACCAATAATCAAACAATCCGTTTATTTTTTCGTTATTAACACTTCTTTTAGTTAGATTCGCTGGAAAATGAAGACTTTAGTTTGTTTAACTTCGAAAAAACGCATTAAATTTCTAAAGTAATCTTTACATTTACTAGTTAACTGACAATTAATCATTAATTTAAACTAGTTAACGTCAGAAACTGGCGGAAACAATCAGCACGAAATCTTCTTCAAGATGCAGCAACAATTCGTCGTCTAATTATAATTAGTTTGTGCTTCGTCATATCATTTGCGAATTGCGACTTAATTACAATGGTCTTCGCGATGCGATTCGTAATTAACGTGTAAACCCGGGGCCGCATCCACATTCGCAAATTTCTTGCATGGTTTCATCCACGGATTTCCACTTCCATCCGAAATTCCCATGGGACAATTTGCAAACGAACCATTGTCTTCCCATTGCTAATATCGCCATTGTTGCCGTTTCCGAACGTGGAAAACGTGTACAATTTCAGACGAATGCGAGAAATTCGGTGCACGGAAACCGAATACTTGAATCAGAGATATATTTAATTATACAATTTTAGCGAGTTTTTTTTTAATATTTTTGTAATTGTTGTAAAAACTGATGATTTTTGATTACAATTACAATAATAATGAAACAAATCAATCAAGTGTTACAAAAAACAATCGATTTTCTTTGAAAAATCAAGTTTTACTAATTAGATATACTAAATTAGTTAACAAATTTGGCAAATTTCCTATACAATATGTCAATCTATATGAAATCAATACTAAATTTGATTGAATGTTGAGTGAATGGACGAGTATTGTTTGGTGAGTAACAAGGAAAAAGCAAATGTTAATCAAAGCTGAGTGCAAGAAAGTTGTTTGCTAATACTGTGTGCGTTTGTATGCTCTCAAACAATGGACAATGTGTACCAGGAATACGGAATAATTACGACTATCGGTAAATTCAAATATTGACCGAAGACACTTTCCGGGCAAATTTGACCTGTGAGCGTGATTAATTAAAATTACATTTTCGGGTCGAATTTTGCGGTTCAAGGTTTAGAATTTCATCTGTAAATTAACTAATATACGATAGTAATTTGACTAATAAATAAGTTGGAAAAACGACAGATTCGGGTCGTGTTTTGGGGTTTAAGCCAAAGAATTTTTGTCGAAAATATAAAGGAATAACACTAAATGCAATATCTGGTTGTAATATAGAAAATAAGTTTCAATATGTATCTAAAAATAAACAAATTAATAAGTGGGGAAAAGGGAGATGTTGTGGAAAACAAAATTGATTACCCTAGCATTTTACCTAATTTGAATTTTCAGTATTTGTTTTGTGTATTATACTTCAATTCTTAAACTGTTTTCAATCATTAAGATATTCAAAGTGCACTTAGGAATATTCCACAAGTTAATCAACTTGTAACGATTTAACCCGTTGTTATTTAAATTTGTAATTTTTGTAACTACTTAGTACAGTCCACTTAGGAACATTCCACAAACTAATCTATTTGTAACGATTAGTCTTAATCACTATGTAATGTCTATTATTATTCTATTATAAAGTCTGCAAATGTGTACATCTAATGACATACTAATTAGAGAATAATAGATCTTCTCTTAGCAAATATTATACTACCACTATGTTAGTTACCTACTATAAAATAAGACATTTAAGTAATATAAAGCCGGATTATCTTCTAAGTTATTGTCTTATATGAAAACAACTAGACATAAACATTCAATAGCAACTAAATAGTTAAATCCATTATTAACTTGAAAGAACACTTAGATAACAATCCATGAAATCAACATTTACTTTATACTTGAGTTCTCAGTAAAAATTACTTAAGAATCTTCGCATTTCATGTTCATAAACTACATAATAACGATAATAATGAGATGGAAATTTTGTAACCAGGGGCACAAAAACAAATCCTAATCTCAAGGTATTGGCAAATTCCATCAATCATTTACACGTGTCCAATCTAAATTCATTTGTTTTTCTCCACTCCCGATTGTGTTTTGTTCATCGTCGTTCTCTTTCTTCTTCTTCTTCCACTCCTGCTGCTTCATTTTGCACTTTTTTTTCTTGTTCATCGCTTCTGTCCCTCCCATCCTACATGTATATATATTTATTTTCTCCTCCATCCAAATTGTCCGAGCGGTTTTAACGAGGTCTGGGGTCTAGACTTACTTGCTGGGGGTCGCTGTAATAAAGTTAAAGTCTGACACTTTAAATTTGCCGCCTCTAGATTCCCCGGTCCGATTGCCACAGCCTACACTACAAAAATATACATGGAAAACAAAAAAAAAGGAACACGAACGTCCCAACGAAATGCAAATTTATTAATTGCTTTTAATGTAAACTGAAAAAATATTAGTCTCTTGGCTTGAATCGCCATCTACCGGCCGTGGAAACAGGTTAAATTCCTGTCACAACAATTCTGAATCAAAAATACAACACAGGGTCTTAAGATCCTAAAAACTCATCAAAGGACTAATTGTCAGTGTGTAACGGTTCTAATACAAGTATCTGCATGATAGGTGTCCGAATTGTCACATATTGTAAAAGACATGGCAACCAGACACACACCAAAAAAATAATAAGCAAATGACAGGTAAGTCAACAGAAGCGCCATCTACAATTAAAATATCGTACTATTATTGAATTCATTTGTATTATTATGAGGAATGATGCAAAATTGAATAAACAATCGTAAATATGGTCTATTTATTGTTGCAATAAATAATAATAATTATTATTAAATCAATTCATTCATAAATTCTCTTGAAATCCAATTTGTTGGATGTTGAAAACAATAGTAATAATATTTCCTGGGCTCTCCACCAAAAAATACAATGCATAATTAAAGTGTGCGCGGCTCGTGGACGAGTGGAGGTTTTTAATTAAAATCGCACTAATTTATATTAACAATAGCGAAAATCTGGCGGCGATGCCAGATGTTCCACGTAAACATCATCCCCGGAAATGAATCCGCAATACGCGTCGTACGTCATCATTAGCTTAATTAACGTTCTATTATTATTTCAATCTTCGTATCCATATCTCGCGAGTAGAAGAGGAATAAAAACGGCAACGTTGACCTAATTATTCATTAAAAACTAATTAAGTTTAAATATTCATAAGTTGTATCTCAGTGAAATAAATTAGGTTTAATGAATTCACTGTTTGTCACGAAATTGATAAATTGTCAAAAGTCTTTTAGTTATTATTATTTTTTATTGACAGATTGTCAACAGCCTTTTGATTATTATTATTTTGTATGACAATTTGTCAACAGTCTTTTGGAAATAATTATTTGTCATTGTCAGTTTGTCAACAGTCTTTGGTTATTACTATTTCTATTGACAGTTTGTCAACAATCTATTGGTTGTTATTACTTTTATTGACAGGTTGTCAACAGTTTTTTTTGATATTATTACATTTACTGATTGTCAATAGTTTCTATTATTTTTATTGACTGACAATCTGTCTTTATTTATTATTATGGTGTTATGAAATATAAATATCACATATCGTTATGCAACTGTCAATTTAATTTAAAAGTCAAATGACAGATTGACATTAGATTTTGGATATGTTAATAGTATGTTCATTATAAAATAATGACAAACTCGCAATCAAACTAAAAGTTGTAGAATGTATTGTTAATTTAATCTGCACTTTACAATGACTTACAGAATTTTGTTTTTTGGTGTGTGTCTGGTTGCCACGACATGTGTCCGGTTGCCATAACATAATCACACACCCAAAGACACACATTGCATAACTCGTTCATTTGGTGTGTGTCTGGTTGCTATAACATTTACAATCTGTCCATTCGAACATTAAGTATATCACCCATCGTACAGACTCTTATTTTAGAACCGTTAATCACTGACAACGACCCCTTTGATGACTTTTGGAATCAATGGACTCTATTTGTGATCAGGGATTGTTGTAATCAAGGTGACACCGGTCGGTAGATGATGACTGAAGCCATGCGGCTATATGAGTCGCAATGTAATATTTGAAGATTGTAGATTTCAAACAATGTGTTTCAAACATGTGCGATGTATCTTCTAATTAATAAAGTTGCTGCACAAAAGACTAAGCTAAAGCTGCAAGTTTGTAACACGAATGAAACGTTACTTTCTTCGAGGCACAAAGGCACCAAGAATCGTGGAAAATCTGGATGCGTCGCGTTCCGTTGACGAAAAGTTTTCGGGCGTCGCGTCACGTGCGTCGTTTGTCTTAAATAGAATTTGCTCCAGTTCAGTCAATCAGTGGTAAAAGAGACGCCTACCATATCATAACCCGGTAATATTGACAACCTTTCAATCTGTCATTTACGTAACGCATTTTCGTAACTAAAGTAGAGTTTAATTATCTTATTTTACAAGTGGATAATAGATATTCATTTACTACTACTATTAACTACTTACTTTTAACGTGTAATTATAGTAACGACAATTTATCGACAACCTGTCAATGATACAACGGCAAATGTCAAATTGACATACGACGAATTGTCATTTGTCAATATTAATATCAAACTATGTCAAATATCCTTGTTCTGTTATGTCTGTTCTGTTATTGCTTGTTATCAGAAACCAACAGTTTCTAATACTTTCATCCTAATAAATATATTTATAACTATAAATAATAAAGAAAAATAAACAGTTTTCATCAAAATATTGAAATCATGAAAAGTGTAAATTTTTTTCTGTTCCCTTCATCCATGTTCTGTTTCTCTATGTTCTTGTTTTGACAGTTCTGTTCCAACTTGTTCTGTGTTTTCAGGAAACTAACAGTTTCCCATGCTTTCATCTTTCCTCCTTCTCCTAACAAACATGTTTATCACCATAAATAATAAAGAAAAATAAACAGTTTTCATCAAAGTATTGAAATCATGAAAAGTGTACATTTTTCTGTTCCCTTCATCCTTGTTCTGTTTCTCTATGTTCTTGTTTTGTCAGTTCTGTTCCAACTTGTTCTGGGTTTTCAGGAAACTAACAGTTTCTAATGCTTTCATCCTAATAAATATATTTATAACCATAAATAATAAAGAAAAATAAACAGTTTTCATCAAAATATTGAAATCATGAAAGGTGTACATTTTTTCTGTTTCCTTCATCCATGTTCTGTTTCTCTATGTTCTTGTTTTGTCAGTTCTGTTCCAACTTGTTCTGGGTTTTCAGGAAACCAACAGTTTCCCATCATTCCTCCTAACAAACATATTTATTACCAAAAACAATAAAGACAAATAAACAGTTTTCATCCACATAATGAAAACGTGAAAAGTGTACAACACTTTATTATATTTTTGTAAATAGCAACTGTTTATTTGTTTGAATACAAAATATGTGGATGTGAAACAAAATAATTTTATCAATCAGGAAAGTCAATGTTATTTCTATAATAACTGTCGTTGTTTTTGAAATGCGATTTTTCATTAATTGAAAATGCGGAACAATGTATGAAAATGCATAAAAAAAATGAACACACCGTATTTTCGCCTGACACATGCATTTTACAACTAAATAAATTTTAATTCCATCCACGGTTTTGTTTTGCATTCATATTACTATGTGACTCGGTGACCCGTGGAAATTTTTCACATTTTCATCTGAAATCCATTCGTCAAATTAATTGCTTTTATTAAATTTCCGTGCAAAAAAAATTATAGTTCTCATACATTTTCATTATTTTAATATATAAAAAAAGGAAATATTGATCCATTTTTTTACAACAAAATATGTTCCAATAAATTACATTAAAAAAAATGAATAGTGCTTCAATTTTTCTTTTAAGTTTCACATTATATTAAGAGTATAATTCTTTAGATTTATATCTGAAAACTCAGTAAACAGAACAACGAAAAAACAGAAAAGGTAAGAAAGACATTGCAGGAACAAAAATGTTTTTCGGAAAAACTTAAGGTCAATTATCACAATGAAAAATGATCATCTGTAATAAACGCATGTTCTGTATCATCATAGTTCTGAATTTTCACTTACTCTTAGTTTTCTAATGACCAGAGACTTAATTGAAATAATTGCAATTTACATTTAGAAATTGTATTAAAATAGTGATATTTTAGAAAATCATTATTTTATTTTACTGTCATTTTTTTGTCTGTCAAATTTATGACATATTTCACTTGACAAGATATTATAATATTACCTCATTAATACAATTATTTGAAAAATTTGGGTAAAAATCATACATTTTCAGCAGTAACTTTAGTTTTACAATTATTCTATTATTATTGAATTTACGTCATTTTTTTGACAGTTACATAATATAGACCTTCCAATTCTAATAATTGCTTAAACATTCAACTTATAACCAAAAATCATCCCGTTAAATATAAATATAATAAGACTCACAACTATTCAAATTACAAAATACTTCATTTGACTTTTTTCTTATTAATATTGTAATTAAAGTATAATTATTCATTAGTATTTCAACTTTAATTGTAGTTAATAAAACTTTATGTTTAATGATTATGCAGCGCTTAATCTTTGTCAAGAGATTCCATCGCATTCGTGTCTTTTTTTCTGCCTTTCGCATTATTTTCTTTTCCACTTACGAAAATTTTAAACGTAATTAGAGAACTTCTCGATCAATCCGCGTCGGCTTAAGAGTAACGCGAACGTTTTTCGTTTTAATTCGATAACGTCTGGCTTAAAAAGTTTCATTTGGATTTTAGCGATTTATTTTCCATTAGTTTTTCTTTTCTCGTTCAAAGAACTAGTGTTAACATACATTTTGTACATTTAATAATTAAAATACAACATATTTCTTAATATTGTATAATTGATTGTTTAATTTCTTGAATTAAGGAATGTTTTTTTTAAATAATTCTAAGTTTTTCGTTTCGATTTTGTAAAGTCCAGCTTAATAAGAATCATTTCAATCATTCTTCTCTCGTTTATAACAAGCTTATTACTATAGTAACGAATGTTTGTTGACAACCTGTCAATGTTTCAATGAAGAAAGTCACTTTGAGATACAATGGTAATACAACGAAGTGTCACCTGGTAATGTTAATAACAGTCAATGTTAAACATAACAGAACAACGAAAATACAGAACCTTTAGGTTCGTCCTGATTCTGTTTTTCGATGATTTTCTTTGGCTGTAAAAATACAATGTATTTCTAAATATTATATAATTGATTGTTTAATTACTTGAATTAAGGGATGTTTTTTTTTAATAATTCTTAGTTTTTAGTTTCGATTTTGTAAAAGAATCATTTCAATCATTCTTCTCTCATTTATAACTAGCTTATTACTATAGTAACGAAAATTTGTTGATAACCTATCAATGTTTCAACGAAGAATGTCACTTTAAGATACAATGGTAATACAACGAAGTGTCACCTGTCAAAGTTAATAACAATCAATGTCAAACACAACAGAACAACGAAAATACAGAACTGTTCGATCCGTCCTGGTTCTGTTTTTCGATAGTTTTCTTTGGCTGTTCAGTTATTACTTGTTCTGAGTTTTCAGAAAATCAACAGTTTATCTTGCTTTCACATGAACTTGGAGATTTTACTAAATCATTTTTATTTTAGCAATTATCAACATTTTCTCTTGTTTTAAACAAACTTAATGCTATAGTAACGAGAATTTGTTGACAACCTGTCAATATTTCAACGAAGAATGTCACTTTAAGATACTATGGTAATACAACGAAGTGTCACCTGTCAAAGTTAATAACAATCAATGTCAAACATCACAGAACAACGAAAATTCAGAACCGTTCAATCTGTCCTAGTTCTGTTTTTCGATTGTCTTTTTTGACTGCTCTGTTATTATTTGTTCTGAGTTTTCAGAAAATCAAAAGTTTCCCACACTTTCACATGATTTTTTTTATCACTTATTCGGATTTTAGCAACTAGCAACTTTTTCTCTCGTTTAAAACAAACGTATTGCTATAGTAACAAGAATTTGTTGACAATCTGTCAATATTTCAACGGAAATCTTCAAATTGACATACAATAAATTGTCATCAATTGATGATACGAAAATTGTCACCCGTCAATGTCAACAACAATCAATGCTAAACATGCTTTCATCCGTCCTAGTTCTGTTTTTCTATGTTTTTTTTTTGACTGTTCAGTTATCATTTGTTCTAAGTTTTCAAGAAACCAATGGTTTCCCTTCCTTTCACATGAATTACGGATTTTTTTTTGATAATTTCTTTGTGAAAATCCAAAGAAATTATCAAATCTTTTAACAAATTTAGTTACTTATATAAATACAAACTAACATTGTAAATTTACTATTTTTGAAATTATTTGATTTTTAAAATATGTAATAAATATTTAAAAAAAAAATACAAATTTTGTATGTAATTCAAAATTAATTCCAAAATAAAGAACTTTTTTAGTGAATAGAAGAATTAAATGATGTTTTTCTAATAATTATGAAATATCTAATAAGTTTAATTATTAGATTATTCGGTTTTTGTAGTTTATTTGAAATGTATTTCTTTTGGTGAAAATTAAAGGATGAATGAAAACTCACTGAAGATTTTCTTCAGGAATATTCACATAAGCATAAACAGTAAAAAAAGTTAAAAACTTTGCGTTAAAAACTTTGTATTAACAACTTTATATTACAATAAAGTATGTGATTTTTTTTCTGTAATTAACATGAAATCTGTAACAAATTAATCTTGTTCAATTATGAAATGATTTTCAGTGTTTGCAGTTTAATTATTAAGTGTTTTTGTTGTGGAGAAACTTGTTGTCTGAATGAAAACTCACCGAAGATTTTCTTCAGGAATATATTCACACAGAATCGTTCCCACAAAAACAACACTGGCGATTTCCACTGAAAATTTTCTTTCCGCAAATCACACCGGAAAAAGTTTTCACGTGGAGGAGACGCGACTCGCGCTGCGAAGAGTGTCCGGAAGGTGCTCGGATCGGGACGCGACTGCCTGAAAACACGCCGAAACCGTGTGCCGTGCGAGACGGAAGCGTCGCGACGCCGGCGCATCTCGCCCTTTTTTTTTCAACCGACAAACAAAAAACGACGTCGTCGTCGTCCTTTTCCGACTCCGAAAGGGGAAAGAAAAGACGGAAGAAGTTACCATCACCGATAAGTGATTACTATCATTGCCTCGGCGGGATCAGCCGAACCTTTCGTTTGCCCTTCAACCTAACCCATCTTTTCTTCATTAAATGGGCAACCTAGGGGAGCAGATGAATCCACCCTTTCTTTGGCTCTCGCAGAAGAAGAGAAAGGGCAATAAATACGTATTAATACCGACATTATCAACGCTAATTTATCTTCTGTCCACCATCGGCCTCTTTCACCGCAAGTCTTAATAAGATTTATACAAAAAAAAGTATATAAGAATCAAGGACGTAAACAACTTCCACCCGGAAACCGACGAACTTGCATAATTTGCGGAGGAAGGAAAAGCGACCTTCGGATGATTTGCAAATTTACGAAAGCTTTCATTCAGTTCTGGATCGCAGCATCACCTAATTTTCTTAATGGAATTGTCCACAAACGAATACAATTTATAAAAGAAAGAAACTAACTTAACATTGGAAGCTTTTAATTGATGAATATCATCATATTGTGTAAGGGAACTGTTAAATTATCTGTTAAACTATGAAATTAGGACATTTGGTCTTTAGCCCTTTGCACCAATAGCATTTCGTTTAGTTTATGTTTTCTTTCTATTAGCTTATTCTATTGACTTTATACTTGTTTTGCAGTTGTTTCAATAAATGTTAAAATAATCGCTGCAAAATCATCTCCTTTTAGTCGCCTTTTACGACAAGCAGGAGTTACTTTGGCCAAATTCGTAAACCCTGACCAAAGGGCAACATTCTTCCATGTATTTGGTAGAAAAATCTAAAAAAAATGGGCAGAAAAACCTATGATCTATAGCCCTTTGCAGCAATAGGATTAATTTCATTCCTTTCTTTCTATTTCTAGGGCAACATATTTCCATGAATCTCGTACAAAAAACTACTTGGCATTAGAAAAAATTTGGTAGAAAAACCTTTGGTCATTAAGTTATTAGACTATTTATTAGACTAATTGTTAAATTACTTGTTAAATCTATTTGTAAAACAATAACAAATTGTTAGACCATTTGTTAAACTAATTATTATCCTAACTTTCTGTTAAATTAGTTTTTAAACTATTTGCTAAAAAAAGATGTGATGTAAATTTCTAATAACAAGTAATCATTATAAAGTTGAGTAGTTAATAAAAAAAATGTAAATTAATTAATTAAACTAATTGAACACTTTGTAAATCATAATTGAAAACAATATAAATGATGTCTGCTGTTTCTTTTTCTTAATAAAACTCGTTTAAAATGATGTAACGAAACGTGTTATAATAATAATAAAAAATGTAATAAACACAAGTGGGTTGTGGAACAGTGGAACGTCGATTTAGCAACGTTTGTGCGAATGGGGAGGAGGAACATTAGGAAACAGAAGCTGCAACAATTCCGCTCAGACATTACATAATTACCGAAAATATGAAACTTAACGTCCGAAAAGGGCAATAACTGTAATTGCAAATATTTAGTACTTTCATGTTTCCTCTCCAAGAAATTCGTAAATGTTTGAAAAAACTAAGTTTTTTTAGAATTACAGAATGAAAGTAATCTACTAGAATTTTCTTTGTTTGAAACGAAAATATTAATTAACGCGTTTCATGTATTATTTATTTGTTAGGTGATTTTACAGTAACAAATTGTAAATTTTATGTATAATTTCAGTAATTATTACAAGTTTTAGTGAATAACCAAATCAATTAGTAGATGATATTTGCTTAATTAACTTGGAATTTCAATTCACTTAGTTAAAATTTTGGTAATTTTTCTTGATAATTGACAATCAGAAATTTTCATTTTTATTGCAGTAACACAAATCTTAACAATAGGTTTAATTCGCTATAAAAACTGATGTTTCTTCGCTTAAATTAAACAGTTTGACTCTAACTTTCGATAGTGTAGTTTGTATATTTCAAGGGACGTTGAAACTTAGGAAATTTTCTTTTAATAGACAAGATGTTGAGACTTGAATGTTACGCAATGAGAAGGTGCAAAGTCCAACTATTATGCAAAAAGCAATCAAAGGAAAATTAAGAAGAAAATTCACGATTTGGATGACAACCATAATAGACGAGAAACGAAGAAGTATGAGTAGAAATCAGGGAAATTGGAAGCTATAATCGCTAAAATCAAAGAGTTTTTAACTAAAATTTAAGGAACAATAATGTTAGTTTAATAAATTATTGATCTAAATCATGTTTTATATACATTTAATTACATAAATTAACAATTAATTATATATTGTTTTCGTTTATTTGATAATTAACGTATTACAATAGTGTAATTTATAATTAAATACCAAAAAACGTTCATATATACAATGTTATGATAAAAGAATAATCGTAAAGCATATTACATAATCACCCACCCAAAGATACAAATTGCATAACTCGTTCATTTGGTGTGTGTCTGGTTGCCACGACGTGTGTCTAGTTGCCATAACTTAATCACACACTCAAAGACACAGGTTGTATAACTCGTTCATATGGTATGTGTCTGGATGCCATAAGATAATCACACACCCAAAGACACAAATTGCATAACTCGTTCATTTGGTGTGTGTCTGCTTGTTGCCACGACATGTGTCTAGTTGCCATAACAT
>JAFMTC010000219.1:181225-235853 GCA_018845635.1 Nicrophorus orbicollis
ACAAATTGCATAACTCTTTCATTTGGTGTGTGCCTGGTTGCCACGACGTGTGTCTAGTTGCCATAACATAAGCAACACACTCAAAGACACAAGTTGTATAACTCGTTCATTTGGTGTGTGTCTGGTTGCCATCACATAATCACACACCCAAAGACACAAATTGCATAACTCGTACACTTGGAGTGTGCTTGGTTGCCACGAAATGTGTCTAGTTGCCATAACATAAGCAACACACTCAAAGACAAAAATTGTATAAATCGTTCATTTGGTGTGTGTCTGGTTGCCATCACATAATCACACACCCAAAGACACAAATTGCATAACTCGTTCATTTGGTGTGTGTCTGCTTGCCATAACATAATCACACACCCAAAGACACAAATTGCATAACTCGTTCATTTGGTGTTGTCACGACATCTACAATCTGTTCATACGAACATCAAGTATATCAACCATCGTAGAGACACCAATTTTAGGACCATTGCTCACTGACAACTAGTCCTTTGTTGACATTTTAGGATCATAAGACGGAGACTGGCGCAATTGTGCTTTGCTCAAGCTAAGTGAATAGTATGGAGTAGACAGAAGAAGCATCATAAGACCCTGTATTGTATTTTTGATCGGGGATTCTTGTGACCAGGAATCGAACCTGTATCTCCCCGGTCGGTAGACGACAGCTCAAGCCTATTTGATAAATAATCTATTATAATAGTGAAATTGATCATTTTAGCATCTATATATTGTATGATAAAAATTAAACATCAATTGCAATGCTAATCACCCACCTAAAAACACAAGTTGCTTAACTTTTCTAAGAAGTAAAATTTCAATTTAACGTAAAGATTTAATGTAATTATTGCATTATAATTAATCAAAATTAATTTGTGAATGAAACAGAAATCTGGACTTATTTATTGTAAAAAAAATAATGAAAATTACGAGCGACAGATAAAGTTATTATTGCATGTTCCAAAGGGGACCGTGATCCGGTTTTTACGACCGTTTAAAGTCGCTCATTTCACAAAGCCACTTTATGATTATGAACGAACGCTTTATCATTTTTTCATCCCCTATTATTTATTTATTTATTCGTTTGTGCCACGTAAAACTGAACCACTTTCCACGAAAAGCTGTAGCAGATTTAATGATTAATGTGCTTTCGCATCAAATCTACCGTAAAATGGACAGAATCAAAAAGTTTTCGTAAGTTTAATTCGCAAATGATCCTGAAACGGATCCGGAGAAAATGGAAACTGTTAATCACTCGGATCTGCGAATTCTTAATTAAAACCAATCTTAATTAAAGTCAAATTGTTATGCTTTTGTTTCGGTTCGTTTTAATCAAGTGCGCTGCGCGTGTGTACGGGTTGTGGATCGGATTATCCGGCGTGAGAAATTGCAATAAGCCGATTGGTTTGGATCTCCTCACATCGCCGGCTAATTGTTATGAAACGAGATTCCGCAGAACAATGTCCACGTATTACATAGCCTGTATGATTGCAATTACTGACTCGATCCTGGGAGATGCCTGAAGGGTGGTGGTGGATGGTGGTGGGACTTACACTAACAAACGGGTTTTGGAGATCGCAGCACGAGCTCCGGTATCGATTTGTTTAATTCAATTTGCTAGCATGTGAATCCATTAGCAATTAACGGGATGATCGTCCGGCCGAAATCCCATTTCCACTCACGACCAAACTACGGGTTTGTAAACGCACTGTTATAGATGACCTTGATCGTTCTGAAACCTTCATATTTTCAGTGTAATGTTTTTCCTAAGCTATGATTTACATAAGACAAATTCATGAATTCGTTTGAAGAGTAGATGTAATTAAGAATAATACGATTGTATAGACTTAGTTAACTATTTAATGGATCATACGTAAATTTACGTAAGATGAATTCTTGAATTCATTTGAAGAAAAGAAGTAATTAAGAAAACTATGAATTTATAGATTTAGTCAACTATTTAGTGAATTATATGTTATAATGTAAAAGGGTTTCATAAACAAGATTATATTGATCATTTTGAAACCTTCATCATTTCAGTCTGTTTTTCCTAAACTATGATTTACGTAAGACAAATTCTTGAATTCGTTTGATGGGAAGAAGTTATTATAAAGAAATATCATTTTATACACTTAGTTAACTATTTAGTGAAGCATATGTAATTTTACATAAGATGCATTCTTAAATTCGTTTGAAGGGAAAAAGTAATTAATAAAAATACAATTTTAAAGACTTAGTTAACTATTTAGTGAATCATACGTAATAGTAGAACAGGGTTTCCCAAACTAGATAATATTGGTCATTATGAAACTTTCATATTTTCAGTCTAAGTTTTACCTAAACCATGATTTACTTAAGACAAATTCTTGAATTCGTTCGAGGGGAAGAAGTAATTATAACAAAATATGATTTTATAGACTTAGTTAACTATTTAGTGAATCACACGTAAATTTACATAAGATGCATTCTTGAATTCGTTTGAAGGGAAGAAGCAATTAAGAAAAATACAATTTTAAAGACTTAGTTAACTATTTAGTGAATCATACGTAATAGTAGACCAGGGTTTCCTAAACTAGATAGTGTTGATCATTATGAAACCTTTATATTTTCAGTCTAAGTGTTACCTAAGACTGACGACGAATTCTTGAATTAGTTTGAAAGGAAGAAGTAATTAAGAGAATACGATTTTATACATTTAGTTAACTAATTCAGTGAATTATACATAATAGTAGACCAGTGTTTACCAAACTAGCAATAGTTAATAAAATCATAGATTACTACTTACATAATGAAATTTGTGAAATTTTCAAGATTTATGAAAAAATACAGTTGTATTTGTGATTTCAGCTTCCAATTCGTATGATTTATACTCAAATCAAACTTCTTCGATTCTTGCCATTTCTTCATTGATATCCAAATTCTGATTTTTCTTAACAATAATTGTAATAACATTTATTGCAACAATAACTACAAGAAATATTTAAACTGAATATAAACGAAATACAAAGAAAAGAAAAGTGTAATGCAATTGCTGCATAGGGCTATAGATTATAGGTATTTCTGCTCTGAATTTCCTTTTGTAGATCATTTTTCCAAACATTTCCTTTGAAGACTTTCTGCATCTCTTTGTATTAGCTTGAACACAGCACGATCTCATAGCATTCAAATCTCAACATCTTGCTTATCAAATTCTTCAGTTACTCCAATTTCAAGAGTTTCAAACGTTACATTCAAATGTTGTATACAAACTATTTGAGTTTGGTTATAGCGATTATAGTTAGTAATTAATGAAATTGCCTGATTTCTTCTTAAAAAGCTTCACAATTCTCTCATCGACATCCAAATCTTGGATTTGCTTTTGGAGGTAATTTTTCCTACAATTTCCTTTCGAAGCCTTCTGCGTCGCTTTGGAATAGCTTCGACACTGGACAATCTCATTGCGTAACATTCAAGTCTCAACATCTTGTTCATTAAATGCAAACTTCTTCCGTTATTTCAAATTCGATTTTACGAAGAAACAAACTGTTTGTTAATGGATAAAGAAATACCGGTTTTTAAATATTGATTATTTGGTCTTGTATTAGTGATACGTGTCAAATCAAAGATCAACCAAAGATTTAAATTTCAAGATAATTAAAGGGCAGAAATATCGAATTTAGATTGTAGTTGTTGTTGCATCAATTACAATTAGATAATTAAACAACATTTGTACACTCCTTTCATTATTGATGAGTTAATTAGTGTCTTTAGTGCAAAAGGTGTTAAATGTAATTCAATTTTCATGGTTTGGTATACCACCGTTCGTTGATCTTTATTGGAAGTAAATCCGAAGGGATTTGTATGTTTGGAGCAGACCGATCGGAGGAAGAGAGGAGCCCGGATGGCGCAATTCTTGAGGGCCGTCACGTTCCATCCTCCCCCTTTCAGCCCTTATCTCACGTACGAGACGAACGTAGTCAAAGAGACGTCCTCGCCACAAACTACAGTTTCCCTTTTTTTGCATACATCATTTGCAGCCTGCAACCGTAAAACCTCATCCCCTCATCACCATCATCATCATAATCATCCTTGATCCTGTCTGAATCATCCGAATGTGTGGCCGACACACATATTCCGGAGGAAGCCGCTTTTCCCTAATAACAATTATAATTATTATCATTAACCCAAATCTCCAAAGTGAATCTCATTTAGAAGTGGAAACGAGCGTCGGAGATAAGTGAACTCTCTGGAAACTTTCGTGCAGACTCTTGAACCTCGCCGAGGAGTGGGACAAAAAAAGCATGCAACAAACAAAGCGAATGGAAAAGGAAAAGGGAGAGAGAGAAAAAAAAAACGACGAGTGGAAAACGTGGAACCGTTGGAAACGTCGTCGTTGGCCGTCGTCTTCCTCTCCTCACCTCGAAAACTGGGAATAACACTTACACGAAAGTGGAATCGTTATTCCTGTACCATCTTCGTCGCCGTCGCCGCCATCGCTATTCTCTTATGGTCTTTATGCCGAAGAAGCACGAAAGCTGTTAGACTAGTGGAAACTAATAAAACCGACCGGATTTCTTATTGATATCACCGACGGATTCTAATCTCAAGAGGATTCCAAACCGCAGGAAATATTCCACCGAACTCATCTTGCAACAATATCATCCAATTCCTCCAACACCATACTTCTACTTCTTACTCGTTTCTACACAATAATATATCAACAAAACTATGAAATATACGAACATTTTACACTTAAAGTACACATTTCTTCATAAACTATAATCTACCCTTAAAATACACCTACATCTTATACGTTCCATTCTACACAATAATCTATAAAACAAAGTCAAATATACGAATGTTACACTTATAATAAGGATTTATCAAACAATTAATCAATGTTTTCAATATAAAATATGAATTAAAATCCAAAATATTGAACCTAATATAAACATTTATCAAATTATTAACTAATTAATCAATTTACTTAATGTGATCTATCTGCAAATAATATCAAACAAAAGTCAGAAAATAAGCTCCAGTCATGGCAAAAAAGCTTCAGGCTTCGTTGATGTGATTCTGCATATGTTACTTTAGTAGAAAGTTGGTTTGGATGCTGAGTTTAGCTCTCTCTTCCTTTACAAAACTGATGTTAGTGTAGTGGTATATGCAATCATTTGTGAAGAATTAAAGAGGATTGGTAATTGCTCTGAGTTTCTTCGACTGAAACCTCTGTATAACATCAATACTTGAATTGCAGGAAGAGCTCCAAAGTTGTATGCCATAAGTCCAAATAGGCTTTATGATTGTCTTGTACAAAAGCAGTTTATTCTCAACAGAGGTGAGTGTTTTCCCATCAGCCAATGCAACCCTTTTAATTTCAGGTCCAGCTGTGTCCTCTTTGTTAGTTAGGTGTTTTCTCTACGTAAGGCGACTATCCAGATGTATGCCCAGACATTAAGCATGGCAAGACCATTCAATGATGCGGGTGGGCAAGTTTCTTGTCTCATTGTGAACGTCACGTGTACTGACTTGGCAGCATTGGCCTTCATTCTCCACCTTCCTAGCCAGCAAGAAACCTTATTCAGGCTTTCTTGAAGCATTTGTGAGGATGTTGTTGGGCTTGGATAGGATGCCATTCTGACAGTGTCATCAGCAAATGTGGCCACAGTGACTTCATCAGAAGTTGGAAGATTAGCCGTGAAAAGCAAGTACAGCAAGGGACACTTCCCTGTGGAACTCCGGATAGGATTGGACGTCCTCAATTCATCCCTGTATTTGACTTGAAAAAGCCTCCTAGATAGATATGATTTTAATATAATGTAATATTCATGTAGGAATATTTTGAATAGCAATCATCGAACGAACGCTTGACGAGAAGTCGAGGAAAGCAGTACTTCTTCTCCTCAAGACTCTTGCTAATGACATCCGCCACACGATGCACCTGCTTCACAGTACCATGGCAGTCTCACAGACAGTATTCGCAGTATCGGGAACGCTTCTACCTGCGCCAAGGTGAAGGGGGCAATAAGAAGTGATATTTGGTATGGAAACTCCAGGAATTTTGATACTTCATTATCATCCCTTCGTCAAGTTCCACTGGGAATAGTTGGATTTCATAAACACCTCTGTCTTCTCACTTTCTCTCCTTGCAGATGAAGAGCCAAATCTCCAAAGTGAATATTCACTAGCCTCAGATGGAGACAAACAACCGAGATATTCATGCAATGCCCCCTTGCCTTCACTTTCTAATAAGTGATCTACTGGTTGCTCTATTAAGGCGAGTCTCATCCTTCGGATGACGGGTGAATTGCCAACTTTTCCTCAGCCTTCTCCTTTCTTAAACTCGGTTACGTACGCCTACTTATCAATTTACTAAAACAATTTCGATAAATTCGTTGATTACAATTAGAAAATCAATAAACAATTACAATAGATTTTAAAAGTATTATTTTTTATAATTATTTATTAAAAAATACATTTCATAACAATATGATTGTTCCTAAGTTTATTAATAAGTTAATTTGTTTAAAATCTTTTTGATTACAGCGATTATAGCTTTCAATTTCCCTAATTTCTTCTCAAACATCTTCGTTTCTCGTCTATTATCGTTTTCATCCAAATCGTGGATTGTCCCCTTCGTCAATTCATTGTTCTTAGAACTTCCTTTGATTGCTTTTTGCGTAGTCCTTGGAGATGCTTGGACTTTGCACCTCCTCATTGCGTAAAATTCAAGTCTCATCATCTCGTCTATTGAAAGCAAACTTCTTCAGTTTCTACGTCCCTTGAAATCTACAAACTACACCTTCGAATGTAAGAGTCAGTTTAATTTAAGCGAAGAAACAACAGTTTTTGTACCGAATTTAACCTATTGTTAAGATTTCTGTTACTGCAATAAAAATGAAAATTTCTGATTGTTAATATACAAGAAAAATGACCAAAATGAATTGTTTTAACTAAGTTAATTGAAATTCCAAGTTAATTAAGCAAATACCATTTACTAATTGATTTGGTTATTTACTTAAATTGATAATAATTACTGAAATTATTCATAAAATTTACAATTTGTTACTGTGGTGCATGTAAAATCACCCATCAAATTATTACTACATGAAATTTTGGTTTTTAACAAAGAAAATTCTAGTAGATTACTTTCATTCTATAATTGTAAAAAACTTAGTTTTATCAAACATTTACGAATTTTGTGGAGAGGAAACATGAAACTACTAAATATTTGCAATTACACTTATTGCCCCTTTCGGACGTTAAGTTTCATATTTTCGGTAATTAAGTAATGTCTGAGCGGAATTGTTGCAGCTTCTGTTTCCTAATGTTCCTCCTCCTCATTCTCACAAACGTTGCTAAATCGACGTTCCACTGTTCCACAACCCACTTGTGTTCATTACATTTTTTATTATTATTATAACACGTTTCGTTACATCATTTTAAACGAGTTTTGTTAAAAAAACAACAAGATAATCTCTCTTTAGATTTAGTGTTTAATTTAATCTATTTATATAAACTAAATACACAGGTAAATGCCGGAAAAGTTGGTGTTCGAACCAGCACCATTTCGCACCGGATTTTGTGATGCGGGGACTTTTAACCACTCGGCCAAAAGTCCCCAATAAAATTCTAAATTAACACATTTATTTCAACATATTTATTACTCCACATTCACTAATGTGTTTTGAATCTATTCAAACTATAATTCTAACGAAATACACAAAGTAAATATTTCAACATAAAATAAACTGTCTTAATTCGAAATACGATTGACGAGATTATAAAGTTTTATTGAAATGTTCAAAAATAAACTCTTTTATGCATTAATTCGGTGAACACTTTGAATTTAGTCCACGTTCCACATTCACATCGAAATGCACGTGAATTTTACGGCGTTATAAAATTAATGCATTATTTTAGTTAATCTCAATTTCAATTACCTCGGAAGGAGTAATTCGAGAAAACCATTAAATTAACCGATTCTTTCGTCTCCGAAAACCCAAATTGCACACTCTAAAATGTAAATTACATTGAATATTTGGAATTACTCCAATGTAAACGCATTTATATTAATGCGAGTAATAAAAGAAGTTTTCTTTGAAAAGTCAAAAGAAAATCATTGAAATTTTACTTAATAACGTGAAAACTGTTAATATTTATGTATTATCTTGTATTGCACGTGTTTTTATACAATAATGTACATTTTATGTTAATAAATGAATGAATTTGATCTATTATAAAGTCTACACGTTTCATTCAATTACTCGATAAATAAAAACGGTAATGAAATGAATTAAAGTGTATAATAAAGAAGGATTTTCGCTCTTTTAAATAAGATAATTTTCTTTTTAGTAAACTTTTCAGTTTTCCTGAAATCGACTGTCGAATTTATGTAAAAAAAATCACATAAGTATTTATTTAATTATTCAATAACTGCGCATAGTAATTAATATTTTAAAACACCAAATTCAAGAAAACATATAGATTTTTCAAAGAAATAAGTTACAAGTTGTATCTTCTACGTAATTCATAGTTTTATAAAATACTTACTTGGAAATGTTGTACTTTAACGTTTTATTTAATTACTCGATAACTGTACAAGTAATTTGCATCAATTAACTTGGATATTGAAAAAGAAACATTGGACTTTCTGAAGAACCTATTGTCAAATTTGTAGTATTCACCACTTCTTTGTAATAGGCTTTCAAAGTTTCAGTATCTTCGCATATTGTTTAATTACTAGATTGGCTCACTTGATTTAACTTACAATTTAACTCATTTACATTGAAAACTACAATAAATACTCGATTATTATGTACAAATAAGTACATAAACGTTAAACTAATGAAAACTTATAAGTTATCTTAGAAAATTGATGTTTCCTGTTGTTTCTACAGGAACGTTCTAAATTTTCGATTCGGTTTATCAATTCATATCTTTTTTTTGTGGATGAATTTGCTTAAGAAAAACGGTGTGTTTGTAATTTGAAAAAACTTGGAGTGAAGAGAGAATTTCAGGCAGTGTATTTTTAGTCTGAAATCCGTTCGGATCGTGTACATAAATTTATTTGTAAATGGAAATTATGAAACGGTTCTTTTAACAACAAAAAAACGTGTGTGTCTGTTTCGTTTCTCTATTGGAATTTTAGTTCTCTTAAGTTCAAATTGTGTGAATGTTTCCGTCCGTGCAGAGAGAAGAGAGGATGCCACAAGTGAGCAGAAAGTACAGCAGGATGAACAGGCTGGACGAGGAGATGTTGAGGGAGAACTTCAATTGGAACCCGAAGCCGACTGCCGCAGAGTTGGAGGCTATTGCCGGTAGGTTGAAGATGGACAAGATGCGCGTGGGCAGATGGTTCAGTCAGAGGAGGTCGTTGCAAAACAGAACGATCGTGGGAAGTGGTAGAACCATGGAAGTGGAACCGCCCAAAAGGTGGGTCAAGCTGTGGGTGAAGGAGGCCATCGTGCGTCTCCAAACCGGAAACATTTCGCTGGAGCCGGAAGTGCGGTACGTCCACGACGAGGATTCTTCGAAATCCGAGTGGTACTTGGACAGGTTCGAGGAGATCCCAATCGATGCTCTGCACTTCACCAACGTTTCCCCCCAAGAGGTCTTCGACCGAAGCGCAGAGAGCAACAACGTCGATCCATCATCGAAACCGCAATTCAAACAAAGACCTCACCAATCGGACTTCCAACCCTTGGTTATTCAAGATGCGAAACCGGATTTCAACGAGCTCGAGCAACTCCTGCAAAACTCCCCCAAAATCATGGACTGCTTCAAGAACAACAACGCCCTGTTTCTACCCTAAATCAGCAAAAAATTGAGAGATCAAAATTGCTTCAATTTCAATTCACTACTTTCATAGAAATATTTTCAATATTTCTATTACGAATTTACTGAACTGAAGTTCGAGGACGCAAAGAAAACGTGATTCATAATTGAAACGTTCATTCGTTTGCAATATAAATAATTGTGTCATATTTGTGTTAGGTTTTAGTAGAGAATATTGAAAGGACAAAAAAGTTTCTTACTATTTTTTTTTAATTGTAATTATTATTTTATTATTAATCAATGTTACCAACAAATGAAAAGGAAAAAATGTGCATAGCTTCATGTTGTATTGCTGTGTGAACAGTAAAAATTAGCTTTTAATAGAAGATTATTAATGAAAATATCTGTGTCAATAAAGAATGTATGAAATCAGAATATAGTTTCTTTTTGTATGCGGTTTAAATATAGATTGTATTTATCAGAAAAACAGTGTTACATGGTTCGTTAATTTGAGCCGTTTCCGAGTTTTCTTTTGTATGCAGTGAATTACGAATACGCAGAATTCTATAAATTAGTATGTTCGGTTAACTTCGAACCGATTGATGTTTCTTCGAACAACTCGAATAGTATTTTTCGTCTTTCACAGAAAACTACATGAAAGCAATAATAGTCAGAAAAATGCCGAATAGTTCGCAGGAAAAGAAAATGAATGATTTGTAAAGAAACTCAATTTTCGAGGTTTTCAAAAAGTTTTTTCGACTTTGACATTGAATTACAGGAAAACCGGAAAAGCTATGAAAATGCTGAATGGTGCGTTAGAAAGCTTGATTATTTAGCTTTAATTAGAGTACTCATTGATAATTGTGGCATGTATGATAACGGAGAAAATGAACGATTTGTAAAGAGACTCAATTTCCCAGACTTCAAAAATAGTTTGTCAACTTTGACAATAAATTACAGGAAAATCGGAATAGCTACGAATATGCTGAATAGTGCGTTAGAAAGCTTGATTATTTAGCTTTAATCAGAGTGTTCATTGATAATTGTGGCATGTATGATAACCGAGAAAATGAACGATTTGTAAAGAGACTCAATTTCCCAGACTTCAAAAATAGTTTGTCAATTTTGACAATGAATTACAGGAAAATCGGAATAGCTACGAATATGTCAAATGATGCGTTGGAAAGCTTGATTATTTAGCTTTAATTAGAGTGCTCACTGATAATTGTGGCATGTATGATAACCGAGAAAATGAACGATTTGTAAAGAGACTCAATTTCCGAGGCTTAAAATTGTTTCTTCAACTTTGACAGTGAATTACAGGAAAACCGCAATAGCTACGAAAATGACGAACGGTGCATTGGAAAGCCTGATTATTTAGCTTTAATTGGAGTGCTCACTGATAATTGTGCCATGTATGTTAACCGAGAAAATGAACGATTTGTAAAGAGACTCAATTTCCCAGACTTCAAAAATAGTTTGTCAACTTTGACAGTGAATTACAGGAAAACCGGAAGAGCTACGAATATGCCGAATGGTGCGTTGGAAAGCTTGATAATTCGGCTTTAATAACAATATTAATAGATAATTGTGACATTTACTGTTACCGATAAAATGAATGATTTGTAGAGACACGTAAAAACATGTTTTTTTCCAATTTTGACAGTAAATTACAGGAAAACCGGAATATCAACGAATATGCCGAATGGCACGTTTGAAAGCCTGATTATTTAGCTTTCATTTGGATATTAATAGATAGTTATGTCGTTTATGGTTACCGAGAAAATTAATTATTTGTAAAAACACTTAAAAACATGTTTTTCTCAATTTTGACAGTAAATTACAGGAAACCGGTAATAGCCACAATAATGCCGAAAAGCACGTTCAAAATCGTGATCATTCAGCTTTAATCAGAATGCTTATTTCGTTACACTATTAAATCAAATCAGTGCATCAAATCAAAACTTATCTTCAATTAACTTGAAATGATCAAATTAATTCAGAAAATGAAAATTTCCAAATTTCAATTATATCAAAATGCGGATTCTGATTGCACTCGACGTATTCGTGCTGTGTTTCGTTACATTTTGCATGTGCGAACATGTGGAGATTACGTAAAGCTTAAATGGATTAGTTTTCGATTGCTTCGATAACGCGTCCGGATTTAATTATTGCTGCAACGTGTGCCAAATGTACACACCGAACCGAAATCAACCCCTTCAAAATGCGTGTTTTATGTCTTAATTACGCTGGAATCGCTCAACAGTTGATCCACAAATCACGTAACCAAAATCTCAAAAAAATTGTACGAAAATAAAGCAATTAATGGGTGATTTACGAGACGTTCGCACTTGTTCGCATTTCGCTTATCGAATTCGCAACTTTTTTCCAATGTTTCGTCACGTTCCACAGATTAATTTTTGATTACACGTTGGGGAATAATTGAAAATGTAATTTACACAAAAAAAAACCACGATTGAATTAATTCAAATGTGTTATGATTATCATTTGATATGATATGATAATGGTAAATATGATGTAAAAACTGTTGTAAAGTTCAAAAGAAACTAATGTTTTGTTGAAAATGTTGCCTCAGTTATTCTCAGAACTATGATTTCGGCAACGAATGGAAATTTACCAATAGAAAGAAAAGCAGGTAGTAGTGATTTTAGTTAAATTGGGGGGTTGGTAGAAAAAACTTAAATACGGTCCTTCTCCAACATTTTCGTGCATTTCTCTGTCTGACAATGTTGGGAAAGTTACTGCCACGTCTGTACTATCAGTACGAAAACTTAGTGCTGTTTTCGAACAGGGAAACGTTTCGCGAATCGATGATGTTTCATCCACTGATAGATCTGCCGGCAGCTCTACAGGTAATTGTGCAAACTAATTCAATTGAAATCTTACTTATTTGTTCCAGATAATGGACCATTGTGAAGTACTTTTATACAACATAGAAGTGAACGTGAAGCAGAAACTGCTTCAAATCCACCGGCAACTCGCGAAGACCAATTCCGTAATCGCAACGTTCAAGGTTTTCGAGTGCAAATGCGAACTGACCATGAAATACGTCGAACTGTTCACCAAAGCTCAAAACGGTCTCATGAACAAGTTGCCCGATCTAGAGAAAAGCATCGATATAACGGTATCGCTTATGTGGGAGACAGTCCAAAGTTTGATTGACTCGCTAGAAGATCCGGACAACAGTGAACTGTGCAGAGCCAAGAACACGATGGTGCTGAACTTGACGAATCAGCTGAGAGCGAACAAGAGGGAGTACAACAAATTCGATCTGCGATTCGACCGATTGTTATTGTATTTGGAGCCGAGGATGAAGAGTCATGTGACGATATTGAATCCCGTTTTGGAAGCCGAGAGGTACCTGGACGGGAAGAGCGATACGTTCATGAGCGAAACGGAGGCGGACGATAACTATTACATCGAGACAGAATTGGGTGGATCGACTCCGGGCTTGCAGATTGTTCTGAGAGCGTCGCTGAAGGAGGTCATGGCGAAGAGAGGATTCTCCTTAAGAAAAGCCAGGAAGAACGACTGCGAAAAGCAGGAGTTGAGCAAGGATCGAAAGATTCTCAAGCGAAAACTGCAAGAGTTTTTTTCGCAGACTTTAAGGATCCAGCAAAATATCAGCTTCTTCCAGAACATCATTTTCCTTTCCGAATTGAATTTCGTGCAGGCGCAGCAGAGACATTTGAGTCTGTTGAGGAAGGAGCTGGACAGGATGAAAGAAACGGAAAGTAAATATAATTATATGTAATTTTTTTTACAATCTATATATTCGGATGAACTGCAAATATTTGAAAATCGATACTTTTGAAACCGGCTCAAGCAATTCTATCTTTAGTATTTAGTATATCATCTTCCTAGGGTAGGAGGAGCTTGAACTATCAGTAAATTACATACGAATATGTAGATACAATTTAGTTCTTTCAATTCTTCCGCACTTAGTAAATAATTAGTCAATTTAAATTATTCGTATATTTCAAACAAAAATATTTGTTTAATTTGAAACATTTAGTTAGAAATAAACAATTATTACATCAGTTTTTTTGAAATAATTAGTCAATTTCAATTAGTCATCTGTTTTGAAAACAAATATTTGCTTAATTCTGAACATCTCCCTACATCCGTATCAAACGATAATAGTTTTCTACCTTAAATTTTGAAACCGTAGTAGTTCTCTTTTCAAAAAAAAAACCTAGCCAATAAAATGCAGCAAGAGGTAGGTATCTAAGTTGAAACGTGTTCGTAGAAATAAGTTTTTCAATGGTTTAAACAGGTATGCGTATCTATAAAAAGTAACATTGTTCATAGGAAAGGACAGCTCAGCTTGAGGTCAGAATCGTGGACCAAAATCCGTCCATGGATGCAAGACCTTCGTAAGCAGCAATAAATGATGGACTACTTCAAGGAATTTATAAAATGTGTGAGTTTGGGGGATAGATCTGAACGAGTGCATAACCGAAGACCGTGAAGACCGTCCAACGAATACAAATCTATTTCACTGAAAGCACGTTTTATCTCATTAACTTTGCAATTTGCAGCGAAAACAATCAACAGTTTGTTAATCCAGGTTAAAACACTCGGCTTACAAAACTAAGATATTGGTTGGTTTGAGAAAAAAAAAGCAATAGCATTCTGTACCAATTTGGACTAATGAAGATGTTGAAATAAATGAAAAATTTACAAAAAAAAACAGCAATCTCTAATTACTAATTCCTCCTGTTAAATCTTATTTAATCATTTTTTTTATTCGCATCTTTGACAAGTGACATATGAAGGAAGTCCATAATATGCTTTTAAAACAATGATTTTTAATCAACGAAGTCAAATGCAATCAAACGTCATAATTTAATTAAGCGAGAAACAATGATTTGTCAATTGACAGATGTCAGAAATCAAGGTTATGTTTTCATGTGGCGACTCGTAGCAGCATGGCTTGAGTCGTCGTCTACCGCCGGGGAGACACAGGTTTGATACCTGGTCACAACAATCTCCGAACAAAAAAATAGAACTCAGAATTTTATGATCCTAGGAAAGTCATCAAAGGAATAATTGTCAGTGGGTAAAGGTTCTAAAATAAGCGTCTGCACGATGGTTGATTTGCAAATACAACTCAGAATCTTAGGATTCTAGAAAAGTCATCAAAAGATTAGTTGTGAGTGGTAACGGTGTCTGCACGATGGTTGATTTTGAAATAATGTCTAATGGATGTTTCTAACAAAACAAAAAGTTAGTAACGAATTGACAGTTCCTCTGAGGAATTCAACAAAACATCATGATTGAAATCTTTTTTTTGTTCCTAGGGAGTGGAAACCTTCAAAAGGGATAAATCCCGCTTCAAATAATCGTGCAAGACCCGATGTTATCCATTGTATTTCTGACCATGCTGGCTCTAATCGTGCCTCTTTGCTAGTCAGCTTGTTACATCTCTGTACTCTGTTCTTCGAGCTGAGCCTTTCTTTCATCTTGCTCCTTTCTGCTCATGATGTCTTTAATGTACCCAGCTATGAGATTTCAGCTCTCTTCACTTCTCAGCATGCTGTTTACCAGGTTCTCTGGTTCCAGCGTCTCTCCTAGCTTTGTCTCAGCCTCGTGCTTCAGTACCGCCTACCTATGGTATCTAAAGATGGTATGCTGTTAGTCCTCCTTGCAATACCAACAGTTTGGGGCGCCCTGCTTCGTTATAAAGTGAAGGTACTTTCTAAAGCAACCGTGCTTTATATGGAAGGTTACTTCGCCATGCCTTCTTCCTACCCATTAGGCCACATTTGGTATTAGTCTTCTGGTCAATACTCCTTTCTTTGACGCATGTCACCCTTCCTGTCATCTTATGACTGTCTTTTCTCGAACTCTGTTCTTAGTGATTCCGTTGTTTCTACCCTTGTACTAATTGAAATCTGACATCAGTCATTTGACAGTAAACAGATGAATGACTTCTGTATACAATACATTTTCTTAATGATTACTTCTGAACTTGCATCCTAGTCAGCATTCACTACCTTATTTTGCTGACGGGTAAATGTTGGAAAAATCTGTGTATTACGAACCAGCACCATTTCGCACCAGATTTTTATGAAGCAGGGACTTTTAACCGCTCGGTCAAAAGTTGCCCCTAAAAATACCTTTTGAATTATGTTTTATTTTTCAAGACTCAAATCAAGTAACTCCGCTTGACAACAAGAAGTAATTAATAAGTTAATTACAATAATTGAATACAATTTTGTGAGATAATACATATGAAACACATTACAACTGTGTGCCGAATACTTGCAATCGAATAAATGCAATTTGCGGGGCGTTAATTGCGATTCGAAAATTACAGTTGATGGCACCAAATAAAGAGAGAGGAAGAGAGAGAGAAACAATCGAACGTTGCGTAATCCGTCGCGATTACGTAACCCCGTTTCGATCTGCATTAATTCGCGAATCGTCAAAGTAATCTGCGAATGCACGGCGAGTCGATAACGCTGCACCGATAATGCCGTTCCCAACGTCAAATCCAAGGATGGCCAAACGGGAAACGTGTCACGGCTTATTTCTTGGTTATTTATATTTAAAGCACCCGTTATCTCGATACGTTTTTTAACGCCAATTTAATGCAAATCGCAATTCGCGCTGTATAAATATGCTCAATGCTCGTATCCAGTTTTGCTCAAAATGCGGTTGGTTTATATCGCTTTGTACGCTGTTGGATTGGTCGAGGGTAGAATCGGGGATAATGTGTGCCCAAATCTCTTAGATTACGCTACGATTTGGATCAACAACAATTGCTGGTACAATCCTGACATCTACGCTTCTCCAGTAAGAATAATCCATCCAATGCTTGGAGTTGTCAAACTGTTGTGTTTAAGGAATCCATAGTGGCCAATCACGGGTACTTTCTGCAAACGCATTCGGTGACGACCGAAGATGGATACATTCTGAGCATGTTCAGGATTTCGAAGAAGCCAACATTCGATCCCGGCAGGAAGGTGTTGTTTCTCCATCACGGTATGGCCGCAGATTCGATGCAGTGGATCACCTTCGGTCGTCGCTCGATCGGTACAAAATTACATAAACACTGTCATATGACTGCTGTCAAATAACTGTCATCTGTCAAAGGATTCCTGCTCGCCGATTTGGATTACGACGTTTGGTTGGCGAACTCCAGGGGAACTGTCAACTCGAACCGCCACGTCAACAAGACGTTGGGATCGAAGGATTACTGGGATTTCAGGTAAACAGCTCCATTTTAGATTCGAAAATGCTACTTGTACATTAGTTTTCACGAGATTGGGGTTTACGATCTTCCGGCGAGTTTGGAATTCGTTGCTAACTTCACCGGACAGCTCGGAGAGATTGTTTTAATTGGACATTCGATGGGAACGACGGCTTCTTTCATCTACGCAACGGAGAAAGCCGCACACTCTGTCAGACACATCAAAGGCATCATCTCCGTGGCTCCAATAGCCTTCCTCAGTCAACTCAGATCACCTCTATTCCTCTTAGTGCCAATTTTTCAGCCAGTGAACGTAATATAAAAACAACATAAACATACAGGGCGTGATTTCAATTGTTTTTTTTGTTAAAGTATCACTTCTTGACAGTAGATGTTCTATTGACAACCACTTTCTTTCTTTTACGACAGTTGATCATTCCTTGTATGTTTACACCATCATCTCAACTAGATGAAAGACATCAACAAACTGTTTTTTCTTGCATAGGCATTTTTGAATTTGATCGGAACGTACGTCCTGAACAACAATAAACCAGCTGATAACTTGAAGGTTTGCCTCACGTTTCCACTGATCGGTGTTTGTTTAGCTATGTGGAACGTAGTCGGTGGTCAAAGTCATGATGTATTATATGTGAGTATTTTTGGCATTGATAATGTCAAAATTTGACTCTCCTCTATTGCACTTCTTATATTTATAGTTAGTTAAATTTTTGTCAAAAATTTTGTTTAGTATACATTTTTGCAACTTATTAGGAAGATGTGCCAATCTACTTTGCAAATATGCCTGCACCAATATCGACGAAGGCTTTGGCTCATTACAGTCAGATCATCCTGAAAAACGGTCGTTTCCAAAAATACGACTACGATTTACGGAATCTCAGAATCTACGGCAGCACCATCCCACCTATATACGACGTTTCAAAGATCATCTTGCCCGTACATCTCTTCTACGGAAGTGCAGATGCTCTATCCATTGATACAGTACGTATAACAACATTGCTATTGAAGAGTCAAGTTTATTTGACTGAAATTTTTGTTCATTTTCAGGACGTTTTAACTTTATATAACAATTTAATGACAACCAGGAAGAGTATTCAAGTGATTCCAACTAACACGTCAATCAAATACAGTCATTTCGATTTCATAACTTCGAAGAACATCGAGAAATACTTCTTACCGTATTTAGTAATCAAAATCCAAGAGATATTAAATTCTTAATTATTTAGAATAGTTAATGCGCAATATAATCATAAATTAATTAACTTATTTCTATTAAAGAATCGTTTTTAACGCTTTAACAAAAGTTTATATAATTAAGTACAAAACATGCAATTAATTATTTATATCCATATATAAACATAACCTAATATTATGTCATTACTATTATGTCACATGTGACATTTTATGTCACTGTCAAGTAACGTAGTGTCAATAGCTAACCTAATTTATTATAACTAAGCTAAAACTTAACTTGGAGTAATCAAACAAAACTAATGTTACGTAATTCAAGAAGTTTAACCTTTCATATGTTAATACAGTGGTACCTCGATATACGAGTGTTTTGAGATATTTTGCTTTGAGATGAGAGCAAGTTTTGAGATACGAGGAATCGCACACTACACCAACAGTTTCTCCCATCTAAGACTAATTGCTTTGAGATATGAGCAAGGTTACGGAACGAATTTAACTCGTATGTCAAGGTACCTCTGTATATCCAATTTAGCTTAATATGTACATGTTTATTTAGTTAATTTATTATTAGAATGAATAAACATGCAAATTAGAATTACATATATCTAAAAGAAGACATTCGTTTTACCTTTCTTAACGTACACTTTAATTGTTACAATTAGTAATTCTCTTTGAATCTGCAAACATTTTTACACCCATTTCTTCGTTTGATGTGCAGTTTGAAATAATAAGAAAGATGTGTCTGCCATTCTCCAGATTTAATAAAGGCAACGTCAATGGGGGGATGCTGCTGCAGGGATGTCGTAAATCTTATTTAATTGTGAAGCGATTCCGATATGTACCTCGGACGAGTCGACCTCCGGGAGCCGAGATTGAGTTCGTGGCTTCTGGATAGAAGACACGGAAATTGGAGCACGTTTTCACTACACTTCTTCGTGTGTGTTTTTTTTGGTGCAATACACTTCGGAAGGGATGCGTGAATTATTCCGCATCTGACTGCATCCAATAACACCGAAACCCATTACCCGAAGACATAAAAAGTATGCGTTTTAGTGCTTCGATCCATGCACTTCCAATCTTCTCTTAACGAGTTTCACGCCAATTTAATAACCTATATGTGCTCACTTCTTATTATGTATATATATTCTCATTGCAAGTCTCGTATTTTATATGGATCTACATATAACGAATTTACGCGTTACGAAAGTTTCAGAGGCGTAAATGTACGTGATGATGATAAAAGTTTTCATGTATTTTTATGTGCGTTTATATGAAATTTCTGTTGTGTCTGAGTGCGAGGAAAACGTTCGAAACAATTGTAAATAAATAAGGCTCCGCACGGAACGGGCGTAAAATCTTCAAACTGATGAGGAAACGTTTCAATGGCAGATGCATTAAATGTTTACGTCTTTCTCCGCATTTTTTCACGGAAATTGATTTGGAATCGTATCGCATTCTCCAATTTTATTTCGAAGACAATTTAAACGAATACCATTAAGTTTTATGATGCAACTCTTATAGTTTTTACAATAACTTAATAAGAAATATACGAAGCAATTGCACTTTTTCTTGTATTTCATTCTGAAAATCAGGTTCTGAGAATGTTTTTCATGGAAATTGATTTGAAATAACATTTTCAAATTACATTTTGAATACTATTAAGTTTTATGATGCAACTCTTATAGTTTTTACAATAACTTAATAAGAAATACACGATGCAATTGCACTTTTTCTTCTATTTCATTCTGCAAACAAGGTTGATAGACTTTACGAGAATGCTTTTCATGGAAATTGATTTGAAATAACATTTTCCAATTATATTTTGAATACTATTAAGTTTTATGATACAACTCTTATAGTTTTTACAATAACTTAATAAGAAATACTCGAAGCAATTGCACTTTTTCTTCTACTTCATTCTGATAGACTTTCTTCGCTTTTCATTCAAGGAAATTGATTTGGAATCGCATTTTCCGATTATATTTTGAACACTATTAAGTTTTATGATGCAACTCTTATAGTTTTTACAAGAACTTAATAAGAAACATACGGTGCAATTGCACTTTTCCTCCTATGTTCCATTTTCTGCTGCAAACCAGAATGATAGATAGCAGAATTCGGGGGAAATGGGATGAGGGAAGTTGAGAAGTTTCTGCATCGCACGATTAATTATCAGAAGACCAATGAATAATAGTTTGCACGAAGTTCGCAAACGTCGACGATGCACTTCCGAACTTACAACCCGACGTCAACTCGAGAAACGTTAAGTTTGCAATCAATTTAAACAATTATTTATGTAATAACATAATACTGAATAATTAGCATAGTTTAATAGATATTGTTGAATGGAAGGATCAAGTTGTTGGATGACATTAAAGAGATTTTTTTGGATTATTAATATAATTAGAACACTTCTCTTCTTGATCAACTCTTCTTCTCTCCAATCCACACTATTCACTTAGCTTAGTCACCGCTTAATGGTCTTTGGTAAGTTAGGTTAAACACACAAGGCTAAAAACAATTGTCAAACCGGTTCAGTGCAACTAGATTAGGGTGAATCTCGGACAGGATGGTGGTGTTTCCATAGAAAGGGAGGCCGATCCACAGCCAGAGAGACACAGTAGGTTTGCATTTACAACCGGTTTATCGTAGAGAGCACTAAATTTCAACCTTAGACGTTTTAACAAAGTGAAGGATTCCCCGAAGACATCAAAAGGGGGACCGTGGTAGGTAAGGGGACTTTAAGTGAGGCTAGTGAAATCATGAGGTTTGCAGTGTTGACAGTATTATTCTGGCATACAAAGAATATGTGATTCATTGTGCCCACCTTACCGCATTCACAGAAATCTAAATCAATCCATCCCACCCTATGTAGATGGATTAGAAGAGCAAGACAGTGCCTTGCCCTCAGTCTGGTGAGAGTGGAAATATCAGCCTTCCAAGTGAACTTAAGATCATGGTACCAGGGTTTAGGTGTTATAGTTTTAAAGCTGTTAGTAATAAACTTTACCCTTCTGTGACCCCAAAAGATCATGCCAGGTTTGCCAGCTGTTCATCTCTTCATCCTTTAAATTGGAGAATGTATCAATATAGTGTATCCTTATGTATATCCCAGTGTCTGTGTTTGATGAGCACTATTCGCTAATTCATCTGATTCCTTTATGAGAAGGAATCCAGCAGAGCTTTGTCTGTATTCCCCTCTCCCATAGCTCATAACAACTATCGGTTACAGTGAGCTGGCTGATCCGTAAACACTACTATCATTGACCAAGGACTGAGATCAACTCTTGCTTTGTCTATGTCAATTATTGTTTCAGTCTTTACAGTGACCACCTTCAGGTTGTAGGCAGTGGCGTCCCCACCACAGAAACACCATAACATAGTACAAAACTTGATAGAACATAAAAAAAAATTGATGATCCCAAAATGAAAAGAGAAACTAACAGAAAAATCCACACATCATGATATAGGGAATTGGTGACCATCCCTACAAGCATTTGCTGTTTGACATTTCTAATCAGAGACAGTTATTGACACTGATGACACCATCCACTTGAATCTTAACTACACATAACTACCATGAAATGAACAGACTTACCATGAATAAACGCCAATATGATCTGGTCCATCAGCTTCGATGTTACACATTTCGATTTGAACTAATGTTTGAGTAAAGGTCCTAGATGATGGAGGAAATTAAAGGATTTAATCATTGACTTCTCGATAAACTCAAAATGGCCGCCCGCTCGCTGTCAATCAACTCCATCTTCACTCTTCGACTGCGACTACCTCAGGGGGTGGTTGGGTGGTAAGTAATATGAAGAGATATGTCACCGTGGAAGTTGCACACTTCAACGGTAAAGATACCAACCGTCAGAAAATAAATATTTACACTTCAGGATATAACATTTTCTTAATAAAGTTGGTATTGGTTCGATTCGGTTGAATTCGGGACCGATCGTTAACTCAGGTAGACGCCATAACACTTACAATATTATGTACTTGTCAATCGATAATTATTTCATTTTGTCGATTAAAAATGACATTGTAAACATACTGATGAACAAAGGACTAAGTTGTTAGTTTGTGAAATTATAGAATTCTTCACAATTTCATCTTTCTCTCGATAAATTCAACATGTTCTCTTACTCACTTGTCAAGTAACTTTAGCTTCACTCTTCATCTTCAACTCCTCACTACTCACTTAACTTGTCGAAGCACAATGACGCCAGTCTCCGCCTTTTAGCTTCACTCGTTTTCTGCGAAGTAGTAATATCGAAGTAGTTGAAATTTCCAACAAAACTAAGATTGCTTATACTATTGATTGTGATGTATGTTATGAAGTATAGTTTAGAAACTATCTTTGTGGCATTACTTTGAATAAGGCCACGTCTCTAATTCTCTCGAGAAACCAAATGAATTTACCGTAATCCTGGAACGAAAACAGCTCGAGACGTGGAAAGGAACGTCGACGAAAATTAATTTACTCTCGGCAAAGGGAGATTTGGAATCCTGTACGTGAGATAGAGAGAGAGAGCAAAAGACTGAGATATTACAATAATAGGGAAAAGTGAGAGAGGTGTATTGAAATAACAGAGACCCTGAGAAAGATGAGACTTGTCTCGTTCTCAAGGATTATTCAATTATTCACACGCAAAATCGTATGGCATTGAAAAGCTCGTTCCATCCATCGCATCGAGCGTCGCAAGATACACTCCATCATCAACGGAAAACCGGGGAAGACATCAAACGGGAAACGGCTCACGCATCTGGAGGTTTTCCCCGTTTCCCGCATTCACGAATTGAATACATGCGGAACTTTTAATTGGATCCGCATCGCTAGTTTCCTCTTCCATTTGCACGTCTCATCATCCATTAAACTAATCTATCTGTTTTTCCTGTAACATTCAATTTGCAGTTTTAATATTTACACATTTCCTACATTAAATATGGTACTTTGATGGTGCATTTTCAGCTTCAACAGTTTTGACATTTCTTAGAAGATGAGCAAACTTCAACGGTAAAGATACCAACTGTCAGAAAATAAATATTTACACTTCAGGATATAACATTTTCATAATAAAGTTGGTATTGGTTCGATTCGGTTGAATTCGGGACCGATCGTTAAATCAGGTAGACGTCATAACACTTACATAATAGCACAAACTTGCCAATAGATTCGTTAGAAAGGTGAAACTATCGTCTTTAATTTGAATATTGGGAGATCTAATTATCTTGCGAAGTTATCTTGCAATTAAACAAAACGTAAAGATGTTACATTTTCTGAATTGCTAATTTTTGATAGCTCATATCACATAATCGGATGATAGCACAGACTTCCCAATAGATTCGTTGGAAAGGTGAAACTATCGTCTTTAATTTGAATATTGGAAGATCTAATTATCTTACGTAGTTATCTTGCAATTAAATAAAACGTATAGGTGTTGCATTTTCTGAATTGACTATATTTGATAGCGCATATCACATAATCAGATGATACCACAAACTTCGCAATAGATTCGTTAGAAAGGTGAAATTATCGTCTTTAATTTGAATATTGGGAGATCTAATTATCTTACGTAGTTATCTTGCAATTAAACAAAACATAAAGATGTTACATTTTCTGAATTGCCAATTTTTGTTAGCTCATATCACATAATCGGATGATAGCACATACTTCCCAATAGATTCGTTGGAAAGGTGAAACTATCGTCTTTAATTTGAATATTGGAAGATCTAATTATCTTACGTAGTTATCTTGCAATTAAATAAAACGTAAAGATGTTGCATTTTCTGAATTGCCAATTTTTGATAGCTCATATCTCATAGTAGAAACTTGCCAGTAGGTTCATTAAAAAGGTGAAATTTTCATCTTTACTTTCATTCTTTAACAAACTAATTATCTTACTTCGTTATGAAGCAATTAAATAAAACGTGAACACATTGAATTATCAAAATTAACAATTTTTTCAAGTACAAACACATAAACACAGTGTTAATATTATCTACTATTTATGCATTACAAATGTAATTAAAATTGGTACATTTCGCTTGATGAATTATAGGGTTTTTGCGGATCCTGGGAAAACGTTATTTATGGATGCTGGAAATTGGGATTTAATGGGAAACGGATTCGCGAAAATGCAGGTGTAAAATATAGTTCGGACAAAATTGGAAATTGTAATGCAAAGGTAATACGCATCCAAAGTCCGGTTAATGCGTGCACATCAATTGATGGAAATTAATGCCAGATGTCGTTTGATAAATTCACGATATTCATTAATTATTTCCGTGAAATAATCTGCAAACAAATTGCGAATTTATTGTTAAATATTGGCGAGATTTTCAGCTAAAGTTAATAGATTTTGTGATCAATCTTTACTAATATATTAATTATAAAGCGTAAAATTTCATCTTTGACAGTTTAAATTACAAAGATAATAATCGAATACAGTAATTTATTAATAAGTTAAATAGTAGTATTAAAAGAGTATTTTTTTGTCAATCTCGTTTTTCATTGTTCAATTTTGACAGCTCGTAACGGTCGAACGATACACAAATATATCTGTATGCTTTTTGAAAAAGTCATAGTTTTTATGTTAATTTGAATAAAAATGGTTTAATTAGCAAACGTGGTCACTGAGTAATTAATGAAAATAGTAAGAGACTTTTTTTTTCAATCTCATACCGCAATTTTGACATGTTATAACATGAAAACCGCGCACAACACATATAAAGTAACGAGTTCTTAGAAAATGTTATAGTTTTTACTATAATTTTCAAAAAAACATAATGTAATTAGCTCGTATAATCATCGAGTAATTAATTATTAAAATATCTTCATTCTTCAGTCCCATATATCATAACCTAATTTTGACAGCTCATAAAATATAAACGGTATAAAACACACATGAAGTAGTAAGTTTATAGAAAAGGTCATAGTTTTTACTACAATTTCCAAGTAAAAAGAATCGAATTAGCGTGCATAATTATTGAGTAATTAATTAAAATATAAAGATACTTTTCTTAAATCCCATTTTTCATAACAGCTCATAATATATAAACGGTGCACAACACATATAATGTAATAACTGCATAGAAAAGGCTATAGTTTTTACTATAATTTATAAAAAAATAATAATCTAATTAGCATATAAAATCATCGAGTAATTAATTAAAATGAATAGATACTTTCTACAGTCTCATATTTAATAACCCAAATTTGACAGCTCATAACATACAAACGAAGCATAATACATATGGGTTATTAAGTTCATTGAAAAGGCCATAGGTTCTATTATAAATTAAAAGAAACTAAGTCTAATTAGCATGTATAATCATTAAGTAATTAATTAAAATGAATAGATACTTTCTTCAGTCTCATATTTCATAACCCAACTTTGACAGCTCATAAGATACAAACGATGCAAAACACATATGAGTTGTTGAGTTCATTGAAAAGACCATAGATTTTACTGTAAATTGCAAGAAACTTGATCTAATTATCATGTATAATCATCGAGTAATTAATTGAAATGTTTATATACTTTCTTCACTCTCATATTACATAACCCAACTTTGACAGCTCATAACATACAAACGATGCATAACACATATGAGTTGTTGAGTTCATTGAAAAGACCATAGTTTTTACTGTAAATTGCAAGAAACTTGATCTAATTAGCATGTATAATCATCGAGTAATTAATTAAAATGTTTATATACTTTCTTCATACAACTGCATACAAACTATGCATAATACATATGAGTTATTGAGTTCATTGAAAAGGCCATAGTTTCTATTGTAAATTGCAAGAAAATGAATGTAATTAGCATGATATTAAGTTGTTTATTTGAGTACAAATAAAATAAATCATATATTTTAATATGCGAATTGAAATTGAATATTTATTGAACAAGATGCGTTGCGTTGCAAACAAGGATTTGGTGATATTTGCAGAGATCGATAACAAAAAATGAAGTTGGCAATACATTCTGCATGCATAATGCAAAGTCGTGGATCATCCAGTAAGTAAATAATTCGTCGAGAATCCGATCAAAAAGTTTTCATTTTCAAACGCCGCTCCAAATATGATCCCCGATCCGTTACACTTCGTGCATCCAATATGCATACAAAAATTTTCCTTTTTCCTATTACTGTCCACCCTTTTTTTTCACTATCACTATTTTCCTCATGTTACAAACAACAACAAAAAGCTTCATTTCCCAACTCTAGTGCAAAGTGGATTGATGTGTTTATTAACAAATGCGAGTCGTGTCAAGTTTGCGTTCGAAATAAAGTTTGTTCGTTCATTGTTTTTTTTCTTTCTTTTGTTTCGTCGGGGATTGGGGGTGGTTCAGAAAGGGTTTTCGCAACCCCTGCGAAATTTACGATCGCACAGAGGTTGGGGGGTCGGGTTTTGAAGCTACGGCTTACATGAATTATAATAGCGGCACGAGCGACGACGTGAATTACGAGCGGCGGAGGGATCCGAGAGATGCAGATGTGCAACATTAACCCGGCTCCTCCACCAATAATTACCGAACTACAACAAACAACAACAAGAACAACAACAACAAGACGCAGACACAGCCGCCCCTCCGACATCAAACAATGTGCAAATGCTCCGAATATCAAATAAGGCACTTTTAAACCATCTCATTACAATGTCAATAATACACGCTGCATGCTTTATGTGTACATTTCACTAAGTTTACATAATGATATCAAGGTGGTTCACTATAAAAATTAATGATTTTTAGCAGATCATTTCGAATGATAATAGCTTAGATTTGCTGTAAAGTAACTAGAAATTGATGATTTTTGACATCTCATAGCAAGTTGTAAAAGTTGACCATTTTTGACAGCTCCTATTAGATGGGTATATAACACTATAAACTTAGCAATAAGCTTATTGAATAGGTAAGATTATCATCTTTTATTTGAATAATTGATAATCTAAATAGCTTCAGTAGTTATCATGCAATTAAATAAAACGTGAAGATTGTGCTCGTAAGTAAAACATAAACTTGCTAGTAGATTTGTTAGAAAGCTAATACTATCAACTTTAATTTGAATATTTGATAATCTAAATAACTTCAGTAGTTATCATGTAATTAAATAAAACATGAAGAAAATTCATTTAGAAAATTGATGATTTTTGACATTTCATAGCAAAGTGGTTTATAACAGTACAAACTTAACAATAACCTCATTGAATAGGTAAGACTATTATCTTTAATTTGAATATTTGATAATCTAAATAGCTTCAGTAGTTATTATATAATTAAATAAAACATGAAGAAAGTGCATTTAGAAAATTGATGATTTTTGACATTTCATAGCAAAGTGGTTTATAACAGTACAAACTTAACAAAAAGTACATTGAATAGGTAAGACTATCATCTTTAATTTGAATGTTTGATAATACAAATAGCTTCAGTAGTTATATTATTATTAAATAAAACGTGAAGATTGTTCTCGTAAAAATTGTCCATTTTTGACAGCTCATAGCGGATGAACGGATGACATCATAAACTTGCTAGTAGATTTGTTAGAAAGGTGAGACTATCTTCTATAATTTCAATATTTAATAATCTAAGCATGTTCTACAGTTTTTATATGATTAAATAAAACGCGAGGGTGGTGCATTATAAAAATAGACTATTTTTTATTTCTCGTAACAGACGAGTCCACAAATGTACAAACTTAGCAATATGCTTATTAAAAAGCTAAGACTATCTTCTTTAATTAGAGTATTTGATAACCTGACTATATTCCGTAGTTTCTATGTAATTAGATTAAAGAAATATGTAATGAAATAAAAAATGAATAAAATTGACGATTTTTGACAGCTTTTATCAGACGAGAAAATAACATTACAAGCTTTGCAATGAGTTCATTGAAAAGGCAAGACTTTCTTCTTTAATTTGAATGTTTGATAATCTAACTAGCTTTCTTGGTTATTATATAATTTAATAAAATATGAAGATGGTTCATTGCAAAAATTAACGATTTTTGACAGTTGCTATCAGACGAGTATATAACGATACAAACTTAGCAATGAGTTCATTGAAAAGGTAAGACTTTCTTCTTTAATTTGAATATTTGATAATCTAAGTAGCTTTCTTGGTTATTATGTAATTAAATAAAATAAGAAGATGGTGCATAGCAAAAATTGACGATTTTTGGCAGCTTCTATCAGACGAGTAAATAACAATACAAGCTTAGCAATGAGTTCATTAAAAAGGTAAGACTTTGTTCTTTAATTTGAATGTTTGATAATGTTACTACCTTTCTTGGTTATTATATAATTAAATAAAAGGTGAAGATGGTGCATAGTAAATATTGAAGACTTCTACGAACAAATTATGTTAGACAAACCTATGTTTCACTATATAAATTATGTAAGATTGATTTGTTTATTCTATTGTATTTAATTGTTTTGTTCTTAAATGTTAAATGAACTTTTTTTTAAGTATAATTCGGTTTTCGAACAGCTTTTAGGAACAAATTATGTTAAATAAACCCATATTTCACTATATAAATTATATAATAATGATTTGTTCATATATGAAAAAACAAAGTATTCGGTATTCGAACACCTTATTGTATCAAACTATTCTGTTTTCGAACAATATTTCGAAACAAAATATATACGACAACTTAAGATTCTGTCCATATATTATATAAGTTTGATTTGTTCGGTTAACGAACTTATTTATTATACAAAATTTGTTAACAAAGTTATGCAGAAAGGATATCTGAAAACGAATCTTTCCTTCGGATTTACGTTTGAAAGCAGGATAGGCGTGGAAAACAAAATAAATATAACAAAACACTAAACAAAAAGAAAACATGTGAATCAAGGAAAAGAGCAAGAGCACTTTGGTGGGTGGCACAAAAACAAAGCGAGAAGTGAAAGGGAGAGAAATAAGCAGTGAAATATTACATCCGCACGATAAAACGCATTAATTTATAATTCACATGGCACTGAACTCGATTTATTGTTTGCATTTTCGTTCCCTTTTTTGTTGTTGTTCTATCTCCACGAGGGTGGAAAAACGTTCGAAAGAACTGAAGAAGGGAGAAAGAGAAAGAAAGACAGAGAAAAAAAGAAGCGACTGGCAGCGTTATTAAGTGTTATTTTTGTATCTGTTAAATTAAGAAGTTAAATGTTTGTGTGGGGGTTGAACAAAGCAATGAAGAAGGGAACGGGAGGAGCGGCGAAAACGAAACCGAGATGGATGTCTTCAGATAACCACGGAGGCATGAAATTAGGAACGAAACGTCCATTTCCGGAATTAAGAGGAAACGTCTCCGGCGTTGGTGAAGTGGAAAAGCGTACAAACGCAACGTGGACCAACTTAATTCAATTTTCTTGAATTCCTTCCTCTCAGTTTAAACAACTTAATTTTGATGCCAAACATATTGTTTTCACAAGAAGTGAAATTTTACAAGAAGTAAATATTTACATTTACTAGTAAAAGTATAAAATTTCAAGTTTTATATATAAAAAAAGCATGGCATTCTTTACTTAATAAATGGTTTTACCACAAATTTACTTTCAGTTTGGTAATTGTGTACATTTACCAGAATATACACATTACTATACATTTTAATTGTTACATGCTTCACTTATTAACTAAATTTTCACTTTTTTAACATAATTTTTTTACCGTTATTAAAATAGTTTTTAATTGTAAAATTTCCTAATTGTATACATTTACCAAATTATGTACTTAATGACATCAATTGCTTCGATTTATTAACAAAATTTAATGTTGTAAATCTTCATCAATTGTCACTTAAACAAGAAGTTTTCTTAGAGAAACGCAATACATCAAACATGTTAAATGATTCGTCGATTTGGGGGTTGGCTTTGCCGAAACAAAAACCGGCCGATAGTACACGTAATCTCTTGTTTTTTTTGTTTCTTTCTTGCGTCGTAACAGTACAATTCGGATATTGGATTTCGCGCCGGGAAACGAATGTTACGATTTCAATTCCTTCATAAAATCGGCCGGGTTTATATCGTTTGGCACCCCCCAAAAAATAAAGAAAGAATAGAAGAAGTAGTGACGAAACTGTTTTTCACTGGAGGGTTAAAATTAGAGACGCGATGCGTCCAAGCGAGAATTTAATAAAGATTTAATACACTTCTCGGCTGCAGGATTCTCAAAGGCGACACTCGTGGATTCCTTCATCCCTCACTAATAACCTACCCTGTCGGATTTTTTCGCATTTGCACGATACTGAATTCAATCGTTATTTTCATCTGAAGATCTGCTTGTCAATAGGTCTCATTGTTGAATTCGACGGTAGATGAAAGTGACATATGTCAATTTTCGTATCGAGATGTCTGAATAACACTAGAAATCCACTGTAAGAAACGATAGTTATTAATGAATTGGTATTATGTAAATAAATAACACTTACAACAAGAAAAATAAATGAAAATCGTTATTTCCTTCTTAAAATCTGTCATCTGTTATTATTTCTGAACGACCTAAATCAAATCGATGGTATGTCAAATTGACGTACGACAAATGTCAAATTGACGTAAAACAAATGTCAAATTGACGTATGAGAAATGTCAAATTGACGTATGAGAAATGTCAAATTGACTTATGAGAAATGTCAAATTGACGTAAGATAAATGTCAAATTAACAGATTGTAAATAACTGAAGCAAGAAAAACGAAATAAAATCAGAATAACGGAGAAAGTGTATGTGCTGTGTTTCAATGGTGCGAGGGAGGAGGATGTCCTCATTTAAATGAAATTGATTTTCGCTTGCCGTTTGAGTTCTCCTCGGGGTTAATTTGAATGTAAATTTTATGTAGTCTAGCCGGGAACGATAACGCTAATCATAAAACATAAGAACTACCGGTGTCTGCCCTCTGCATGAACGTTTTAAGCCCATCCGCTGAAGAGAGACCGCAGCTATTTAATTAACGTTAAGTTCGCAGGGCCACGAAAATAATAATTAGAATAAGTAATAACACTTAACAACTGGGGAGAAAGAAAAACAAACGAAAAAAAAATGTCATACAAGAAGAAGATGGAAAGAAAGGTGACGCAGTTACAGTTGGTTAATTGCTGTGCTAATTAGGCTTAGACTTTTAGTTTTGAAAAGAATGGCAATGTAAAGTTAGTGGATGTATACATTTACCAGTCAAAGTATGTAAATTTACAAATGTTAACGATTTTGCAATATTATTTGCTTAATTAATAGGAAATATTTTAACTATGGAAAAATGTTAAAAAAATGTGTACATTTACCAAATTTTCTTGTTATTTTCACCTATAATATATAAAAAAATTAAGTTATTTTGTGATTGCATGAATCATTTTCTTGTACAAGAAAATATAATGTAAGGAAATACTAATTGGCAACTAAAATTATAAGGAAATTACATATATTTATACACATATTTTTGAAAGGTCTGCATTTTGCTTAATTGTCGTTTTGTAAATGAATTGCATAATGGGTTTGGATTGAGCGCTTCAATAAAAACGAACAGCTTCTGTCCGGAAAGTTTTCGAATTACGTGGGCCGTAATGGCAGTAAAAGGGAAAGTTCCCGTGGACTTTTATTGGCCGCTAAGTATTTCTGTTTCATCCTGTCTGTTTGTTTGTTTGTTTCAACCGTCCTTTTCATCCCTTCATTTATTATGTTGAACGTAGCGATTTTGATTGAGAAACTTCGGCGACGAATTGTTCAGTTCGGATTCCCGCAGATTATGCTTTTCTTACGACTTTCGTATTAACTTTTTATGCGGCGATCCTTCGCCTTGAAGATGATACTCGTTACATCGATTTCGAACAGCTCATGAAAATCAAACGAATAGTTAGAAACCAGTTAAATACAATCGTATGTGTCGAAGCAGTAAGTGTAATTAGTTGACATATGTCAAAATGCTGTCAAATTTGACAAGTGACAGGTCTGAGTTAGAAGCTAGAAGTATTTGTTGATAGAAGAATTAATAATCGAATACAAGTAACTGACATGAATCATAACGATTTCAAAATTGACAAGTGACAAGTAAAACTACTCTGATTGCAAGCAAAAAGTATTTGTAAATTGTAGAATTACTAATCCAATACAAGTAATTCACATATGTCAAAACAATATCAAAATTGGCAAGTGACAAGTAAAATTTCCCTGAATTCAAGCTAGAAGTATTTGTTGATAGAAGAATTAATAATCGAAAAAAAGTAACTGACATGGATCATAACGATTTCAAAATTGACAAGTGACAAGTAAAATTACTCTGAAAACTAAAAATATTTGTAGATTGCAAAATAACTAATCCAATATAAGTAATTGACATGCGTTAAAACGATATCAAAATTGACAAGTAGAAATACTACTTTAATAAAAGTAATTGACAGATATCAAAACTATATTAAAATTGACAAATGACAAGTAAAAGCTGAATGAATTGTATAGATAGTAGAATTACTAATCTAACACAATTAACATACGTCAAAATGATATCAAAATTGACAAGTGGCAAGTAAAATGCATCTGTCTGCAAGTTAAAAGTATTTGTAGATTGTAGAATTACTAATCCAATATAAGTAATTGACATGCGTCAAAATATCAAAATTGAGAAGTGACAAGTAAAATCTCTCTGAGTTCAAGCTAGAAGTATTTGTAGATTGAATAATTACTAATTGAATACAAGTAATTTCCATAGGTCATAACGATTTCAAAATTGACAAGTGACAAGTAAAATTACTCTGATTGCAAGCAAAAAGTATTTGTAGATTGCAGAATTACTAATCCGATATAAGTAATTGACATGCGTTAAAATGATATCAAAATTGACAAGTGGCAAGTAAAATGTATCAGAGTGCAAGCTCAAAGTATTTGTAGGTTATAGAAAAACAACTTCAATAAAAGTAATTGACAGATATCAAAACTAGATCAAAATTGACAAGTGACAAGTAAAAGCTGAATGTATTTTATAGATAGCAGAATTACCAATCTAATACAATTGACATACGTCAGAACGCTATCAAAATTGACAAATGACATTTGAAAAGTTTATATGTAATAATCTGTCTACTAAAATTATTTACGCATCAGAAGACATCTGCTTCAATCCAACTAAAATAATCAAATATATGAAGTGAACTACTTTAATTTAAGGATACGTCTGTTTTCGAGGATTTATCGACGTCGGAGGAGATAAAAAAGGGGTCAGCACAATGGGATCTCTATGGAGCGTAACGGAAGAATAATAAATATTTATCTGCCTCATTACAGAATCATTCGGCATCATAACAATCCTTATTTATCGAAGGCGCGCTCCTCGTCTTCATCCTCAAATCGCGTGTCCTCTGCTTAGTTTTATAGCAATCGGCACTTCTTGCACACGCACATTCGGTGCGGATTGAGCCAGAAAGGACGATCCAACTGCGAGATGGATTCCATCCAGAGTTTACATCGTTCGGAAATCGATAATCCTTTTAGCGTTCCGTTGACACACAACATTTATTTTTATTTCGGTCGCCGTTCCATCTTTCCTTTCTACTTCTTTTGTTTTAGATACTCTTGTTGTTTTGTTTCTGTTGCCTTCTTTTATTTTTATTTTGGCCCTCTTCTTTTAATTTTTCTCTTCTCCTAGTCTCTTCTTCCACCCTGCCAGAAGGATTGGATGAGAAGAAGCATGTATGGCCTTGGGCATCCATCGAATCTCAAGTGTCTTTGCACATTTCATTCGACTAAAAGCATAAGGAGATATATGTGAGGATGGACGAACGATCGATCAAATAAATGTACGTAATAAATAAATGTTTATACAATTTTTTATAAATAAAAACAGCTATTTTTGTCTAAAATAAGTAACAAAAAGGTCTTCAGTTTGCTTTAATAGGTAATACCGTTGATCATATTACACTTTTATAATAGTTGGTACTAACTGAAGACTGTTGGTACTAACATAGACCTAAGTTATACCAACATAGGTAACGTTATTCTTTTGCAATTAATAGTACTAATCCACCACTTCCAAATTGTAGTATCAGTTTGTAGTACCACTGTATACATTTTCAATTTATAGTACCAAAAAATAACTGAAGACTTTTTAATTTGTAGCACCATTAGACGACTGTAGCTTTTTTTTTCAATTTGTACTACCAATAGACCACTCTGCACTTATGCAATATGTAGTACCATTAGACTACTAAAGAATTTTAGAAATATTAGTGTCAATAGATCAATGTAGACTATTGTAGTTTATAGTACAAACAGAACACTTTAAACTATTTGCATTTGTAGTACCAGTATTGCAATATGTAGTACCATTGGACTACTAAAGAGCTATTTGAATTTGTAGTACCATTAGACGACTGTAGTTTTTATCAATTTGTACTACCAACAGACCACTTAGCATTATTGCAATATGTGGTACCATTAGAGTACTAAAGAGCTATTTGAATTTGTAGAACCATTAGACGACTGTAGTTTTTTTCAATTTGTACTACCAACAGAACACTCAGCACTATTGCAATATGTGGTACCATTAGACTACTAAAGAGCTATTTGAATTTGTAGTACCATTAGACGACTGTAGTTTTTTTCAATTTATACTACCAACAGACCACTCAGCATTATTGCAATATGTAGTACCATTAGACTACTAAAGAGCTATTTGAATTTGTAGTACCATTAGACGACNNNAATAGACCACTCAGCACTATTGCAATATGTAGTACCATTAGACTACTAAAGAGCTATTTGAATTTGTAGAACCATTAGACGACTGTAGTTTTTTTCAATTTGTACTACCAATAGACCACAACATTATTGCAATATGTAGTACCATTAGACTACTAAAAAGATTTAGAAATATTAGTGTCAATAGATCAATGTAGACTATTGTAGTTTATAGTAAAAACAGAACACATTAAATTATTAGAATTTATAGTAACATTGTAGTTTTTTTTTTCAATTTTTGCTATTGGTACCAACTTTTGTCTATTGGTACCACTCTAAAGTTTTACAATTTGTAGTTAAAACGTAGACTACATATGATAGTTGATACATGCATATTTGGTTGTATATTGTTACATGTATCTTTAGTTGCATAAATAATGTATAATAATCCTTCAATATTTGATTTTGGAAAGAATATAAAGATAAAACTGAAATAGATTTTCAATACTTAACATTAGATTAAGAAGTTTTTAAGTAGTTTTGAAACACAGATATTAATGTATCTGAATTACGTCTTGATCTTACGTCAAAATGAAAATCCGTCATTAAATTTAAGTGTTGTGAAAGTCATTATTTCGAATCCATTTTTTTGTTTGCTTCCGAAGAAATCATGGGCGAAAAGAAGAAGGTGGGTGATGCTGGAAGTAAGTCCCCGAGACGCGTGAGAACGTGCAAGAAGAAGTCGATCGTGGATTTCCACGTGAACGAAACGACGAAGTCGGATGCCGGAAGACCAGCAGATTACTCCTTCCAGAGGTGCAAGGAGCTGCGCGAAACGGGACCGGAATTCGCAAACACCTCGAGGCTCGGTAAAGTCGAACGAGACGCGAACAACAAGTACCTGACCAAAGCCCTCTGGCTCAACAACAATTACATCAAGAACATCAGCAACATCGACCTGATGGTCAACTCCGTGATGGCGTTCCCAGAACGTCTGGCGTATCTGGATCTATCCAACAACAACATCGTGGGAATCGACGACGATCTGTTCAAGTTCCCTAACATATCGGTACTTTACTTGCATTTCAACAAACTGAAGAATCTGGGCGACATCTTAAAGCTGCGGCAACTGAAGAAGTTGCACAATCTGACGATTTTTGGGAATCCCATTTGCGAGGATCGAAGCCTGGGTAATCTCCGAGCGATTATTTGCCAGTGTATTCCGCAGCTGAAGAAGCTGGATCACAACGGGATTTCGAAGCTGGAGAGGGAAACGCCGATAAGTCCGTACGCCGTGAAGTTCTTGGAGAGCTGGAGCAAGGATAAGAGGAAAGAGGATTTATCTAAACGAGGAACAGATCATCACAGACAAGCAATGGATCATCCGAAGATTTCCATACCTTTGTGTAATTGTGCTTGCTCGTGTAACAATTGAGCTTTGTGAGATGATTATTCTGTGTCTGGAATGAGCACGAAAATGGGGAATTCACAGTCTTGTAGATTCTTGAGGACGAGCAGATTTTTCTTTATGTAAACAAACTAAAATTCGCATACACGTTAAGTAAAGTAAAATTTTTAAAAATTCTGATTTGCATCATTTTCCGAGCTACAAATCTAGAAATAAGTGCTTATTAAAGCTTGATTATTTGACCTTAATTAAAGTCATTATACATACAATTAGCTAGATCAATTTCTGAGTAATACACGAAAACGTGTTGAATGAAATTGTTTTTTTTCGAAAGTTATCAATTTTGAGAGCAAATTACAGGAAAACTGTGCTAGTTACAATTCTAAAACAAATTGCATATTGAACTATGAATATTTGTCTTTAATTAAATGAAAGATACATCTAATTAAAATGATCGGTTGTTGAGTAATACACAAAACCTTAGAGACTCTTTCGAGAAAAGTTTGTTCAATTTTGAAGCCAAATTATAGAAAAACGGTACTAGCTACAACTCTAGAAGTACTTGCATATTGAAGCAAGAACATTTGTCTTTAATTAAAGTAATTATACATGAAATGAACGTGATCGTTTGTTAAGTAATACACAAAAACCTAGAGATGCTTTCAAGAAACGTTTGTTCAATTTTAAGAGCAAATTACAGGAAAACGGTACTAGCTACAACTCTAGGAGTACTTGCATACTGAATCATAAACATTTTTCTCTAATTAAAGAAAATATACATAAAATTAGAATGATTGTTTGTCGAGTAATACACCAATTCGTAGAGATACTACATTTCAAAAGTTCCATAAACATTTGTTCAATTTTGAGAGCAAATTACAGGAAAACAGTACTAGTTCCTAATCTAAATCAAACTGAATATTGAAACATGATTATTTATCTTTAATTAAAATAAAGATACATGAAATTACCATAATCGGTTCTTGAGTAAAACATAAAATCTTGGAGATACTTTTATAAATTTCTTCAATTTTGAGAGTAAATTACGTAAAAACGGTACTAGCTACAACTCTAGAAGTACTTGCATATTAAAGCATGAACATTTGTTGTTAATTAAAGTATTTAAATATAATATTCGGTTTATACAAACAAACTTTTGTACAATTTTTATAAAATCCATTTCAAATAGTTACCTGAAAACTTTGAACTGTTTTTTCCATCCTCTGCGAAACTAATTTAACTTGTGACGCCCCTCGGGTCGATTTAACGATGAAAAATATCCAAATAAATAGAGCGCACTTTTTCCTAATTAATTGCCAAAGTTATTCCTGAAAGTTAACAAGTTGTTGACAGCGGAGAGGGAGATCCCAAGGGACGCCCAGATATGCATGACTTGCATTCCTGCAGATTTCCCCTTTTCCAAACACATTGGAAGAAAAATTTATGAAAACGCGTTGAGATTACGGAAATGTATTCACGAAAGATGTACATAAATAGTGTTGAGAAGAAGTTGGGATTCGATGCTAATTCAATTCTCAGGTGCAGTTTATCAGAATGCAAGGAGTTAGGGTAATCGAAGCGACTTGTTTTCCACGTCCTGCTTCGGTACATATTCGAGGAAGGAAGCCGAGCGAAACTATCCGGAGGATAAAAGGTACGGTGAAGAGAGGGAAGAACAAAAAATTAACAACTGTCTCGCGGCTCGATTCAACGGTGAAACGGGGGTGCGCGTGATATCTTGCAGTTAGATAAGCAACTTTTGCAAAATCCATTTAGTCCGACCCGTTTTATTTTTATTTACTTTTATCCTTCCACCGCTTTTTGTGCGCTCCTTCCGTCGTTTTGCGCTGGATTTTCGCTCTCGACTACACTCTCTTACGTAACACGAACATAGTCATGCATCCGAGCAATCATTTCTTCTAATTTAGTGCGCATCCAACGGGAACAGGAAGCAGACGTTGCTTATTTTATTTAGCGGAACATCTTCATGATTCTTGTAAGAAAAAAAATGAGTTAGTTAGTCCATATACTAATAAACTTCAGTTAATAGCACTTTTTTACGAACTACACTGAAGTTTATTGTTACGTGAATTCAATGGATCCACCAGATTTTCAGTAAAGGTAAATTACATCAATTCAGCATTTAGCGCTTGAAATTTTGAACTTTAAGCATCGAAATTATTACTGTATACAAATATCTTAATAAACTTCAGTTAACTGCAATTTTCATAAAGTTTTGAAACTACAGTGTTGAGTTTATTGTTACGTGAATTCAATCCATCATCCAGAATTTCAGTAAAGGTAAATTACATCAATTCAGTGATTAACGCTTGAAATTTTGAACTTTAAGTCTTGAAATTATTACTGTATACAAATATCTTAATAAACTTCAGTTAACAGCAATTTTCAGCAAGTTTTGAAACTACAATGTCGAGTTTATTGTTACGTGAATTCAATCCATTATCCAGAATTTCAGTAAAGGTAAATTACATCAATTCAGAAGCTGCGATTAGCGCTTGAAATTTTGAACTTTAAGCCTCGAAATTATTACTGTATACAAATATCTTAATAAACTTCAGTTTACAGCAATTTTTATGAAGTTTTGAAACTACAGTGTCGAGTTTATTGTTACGTGAATTCAATCCATCATCCAGAATTTCAGTAAAGGTAAATTACAACAATTCAGAAGCTGCGATTATCGCTTGAAATTTTCAACTTTAAGCCTTGAAATTATTACTGTATACAAATATCTTAAGAAACTTCAGTTAACAGCAATTTTCATCAAGTTTTCAAACTACAGTGTCGAGTTTATTGTTAAGTGAATTCAATCAATCCTCCAAATTTTCAGTGAATTACATCAATTTTGATTTTTACGCTTCGAAAGTAGAGTATCTTAACAAACCAACCCTTGCATGTCGTAGCATAAACATTTGTCTTTAATTAAAGTAATTATTCAACTAATTAATTGAAATTTTGATTCTCAAAAGTAAAGTACCTTTAGAGATCAATCATTTTCGATAATAACAGTATTAATTTGCAATTAAGCTGTAGAGAAATGCTTCAGTTAAACTATTAGATATCAGGCGTATTAATTAAGGTCCGTTCCCATTGATGATTGCATGCGCGTTTGATGTTTGCGAAGCGTAACTTCTTTTAATCTGAATTAGGATTCACAGGCGGACGTGCAGACGAGGATTCCCGTTGTTTGCAGACGTCGGGAATTGCACGAAATGAGGATAGACCGGATCAGGAAGGAGTATTGCATATCATCGCTCGGGCGGGCGATCGTGATTGATCCCACCACATCCGTCGGGAGAGGGGTGCACTTCCGGTTTGCCTCCTTCCGCCGCAAATTGTATCCACTTCAGATATAACAAGAATCCACCCTTCAAGGACCAAATCCAATCAGGTTAGACGATAGATTAGATTGTTTATGAGACAAACCGGTAGATGGCGTGGTGATAATTGTGGTGTTTTGAGCAATAAATTTGAGTAGAATAGTCAGTTTTTTGATTCATTGACTTATTAAGTATAATAAGACTACTAAAGCTTTGAATAAAGCCTAAAGTATAATTTCGAATTGAGACCAATGCAATTATGAAGCCTAATCCCCCAATTAAAGCCACAGTGATTTGCATACGTGTTGCTGCTGTATCGAATCCGATTTGCATGAGTTTAATGAGTCTGAAACGCAGAACGTTGACCCTTCTCTCACTATCCTCCAGACAGAGTCACCCCATTGCATCCCTCAATTAACGCGAATTACCGGCAGTTTTCATAACCTTTACCACCGATCTGTGACAACGTGTTCAACATTCGGACATTGCGAATGCACACGTTTCCATTAACGCTCGACCCAGTTTCGAATCTATATGACTGTGCGGAAATTCGAAACCTTTGCTGCTGCTGCTATCCCATCATTATTATTATTATTTTCGCCTTTGTTTCCATGCTTTAATCCACGCATGTAACCATGAATATTTATAAGCTCCAATGGTTATCGCCGTAACAAATGAATGCTTCGGATTTGAGCTGAAGCTTTCGCTAAAAAAAAAACGAGTTTATTTTTACATGCGATTAGCCCTTTTATCATTATTTTCAGTGCGTACGCATTGCTCCCTTTGTATAACCGTAACGTATTTAATCCAACGAAATGTACGTGAAATACTTTTGGTAATAAAAAAGAAACAAAAATAATTTGTAAATTTGGCATTTGTATTACAAGCAATTGGTAAATAGCACAAATCTACAAGTAGGCTCATCTGAAAGGTCAGATTCTTGTCTTTAATTTGCATATTTGATGACGTAAATGACATGCGTGGTTATCGAGTAATTAATTAAAATGTGAACACACATTTATAGCTCCATGGTTACTGACACTTGTTTCTTTGTTTTGTTATGAAACGGGTGGGCACGCTTGCGATCAATGAGAGCCTCTCATAAACTGTCAAGAGCCACAACGTAGTTACATCAGTACTAATTAACTGATCAAAGAGCCGCATTCGCTCACCCCTGTTATATAACATAATGATTAGTAGTTACACTTGTAAAATACGAAAATTAAACAGAAAAACTCTCCAAAACACATACGTGTAAAACAATCAAAACAAATGAATTTAAGTTTAATTACAAATTTCATCTACGAATCACAAACAAACAATGATCAAGTGCTCATTAAAGTCCATTTTTAATTGATAATATTGCATTCGATTTTGATTGTAATTCGCGTTTAATTAAATCGGATTTTAGAAAATGCGGAAATGTTTAACGAAATAATTAAATCCGGAGCGACGTTCCAACTTTACGGGACGACAGTTCCATAATCAAGCACATTTATTATGTTTAATTATGATTTAATTCCGCTTTCCGAAGCCAATTATTTGTTAATTCGTACATTTTGTACATCGTCGATGAAATTCCGTTCGTTACGACTGATCAAAATTTAATTTCATCAAATATTCGTTAAATTTTACTATGTTTATATAATTTAATTTGATTAATTGTCAAGCTTACAAAATTTCAGGTTAATTGTGCATCGTTGAATGTCAATTAGGTGTAATTAATTTGACATCTGACACATTTTTCAAAGATACTTTCTTTGAATATACATCTAAGTAGAGTAATTAGTTAGTTTGATTAATTAACTAATTAAGTGTTATAAAAGTGCTCACATTAACTAGTAAAATGGTGAGATTAGTACGAACTTATACATAAAAATACTTAAGATTTGACATCTGTCATATTTCTTAAACTTTTGTTTTGGTTACTCATCTATAAAGAGTAATTAGCTATTTGATTAACTAGTATGATCAGACTACACATTCTTTGTATACTTGTAATTTTATCTTTACAAGTAAAATGGTGAGGTTTGTAGATTCTTGAATATGAAGATTTGACATCTGTCAAAATATTTTTTTTGAATACTCACCTAAAAAGAGTAACCAGTTAATAAATTAAGTAATAAAGTATAATCAGACTTCTCATTCTGTTATTCTTGATGTTATGACATTTGACATATTCCTAAACAACTACTCATCTAAAAAGAATAGTTAGTTATAGTCCCTATGACTTTACATGCTTTTGTAGTTTACCTAAGCAAGTAAAACGGTGCAATTTGTACGTACCTTTTCTTAAAGAAACTAAAATTAATATTAAACTTTATTTAGTGTCCATACGCATATCCTTAAAAACTAATACCACTAAACAAAACGGAATATGTCGAATGTCACTTGCTGTAGCAGAGGCACAATTTTGAAATGGTGAGGACACGGAAATTTTCATTGCTGATGTCGCAACTTGTCGTCCACGTCGCAGCTGATGCCGCAGTAGTTCTCGAACTCCTTCAGTTTCACCTCGGCCGTGTCCAAACGGGACAAGAAGATCATTGCAGCTGCAAAGTAAAGTCAACAATGAATCTGTGGTATTCGAAGAACATGTTGAGTAACCTTCCAATTGCACTTCGGTGTCCAACAATCCTTGACCTATGTACCTGGCGATGAGTTCCAGGTGAGGATGCAGTCCGGCCCGGTACTTTGCAACGAGGATGCGCAGCAAGTTGATTTGTTCCCTGTTCAACTCCTTCTTCCTCTCGGTCGATTCCTTCTCGGCGATGGAATACACGTTGATGAACAGGTGCTTCAACTGCTTCTTGACTATCTTTTCTTCATTCTCTTCATCCTCGAACTGAAGATGAAAAATAGGTTAAGTAGATTCTGAGATGATGTAAGTAATTTTACCTTATCCTCTCCCAAGATGTTGATCATCTGTATCTTTCCATCTTCCACCTGCTCGAGCACTCGCAAGAAACCGTCCAGTTTGATGGCGTTGTTGATCCTCTTGTTGATGATGGCCTCGACGAGTTGGAGGAAGTAACGCATCGTCTCGGGCCTTGCCTTGTAAGCAACTAGATACAGCAAGGTGCCTTGAGTCGTTGTGATCTTGTTGATCCAAACCCGAGCCTCGGTGATGGCAGCCAACAACCTGCTGCGGATATCGTCATCCTTCAGAGCGTTGCTAGCCTCATCCACCATGAAACCCAAAGCCAAAAGGAAATCCAAAGGTGTTTCCCTCTCCGAGAAATCTATTATGGACTCAGTGTTCTTGAGCATGTGGGGCGACATCTTGATCTTATCCTGCTTATTCAAATTGAAGCATGCGTCCCCGGAAAGCATCAGGTTGTCCGGTCTAAAACCACGGGCGAAGCAAGTGCCAATATCATCGGCTTGCACTGTACAGTCGTTCTTCTGGGTCGGCGATTTGTCAGAAAACCTGGGACCTCTGCTGGGAATCTTCTCGCGCGAGGCAATATCCGGAGTATCCCTGACGTCCTCCGTGCTGTCGACGCTCTGCACTATAGACACTTGATCCTCGAAAAACTGATCGTCTTCGGACAATCTTTTCGCAATGCTGTCTTTCTTCTCGTAACTGTGCAGCAGCTTATCGAACATCTCCTTATCCGATAGTTTACTCGCATCCGACAAGCGTTTCTCGCCTTCTTTGTCCTCTTGCGATGATGCCGGACTTGGCCCGGCTACTTCAAAGGAGTCTTCACGCAACGAGATTCGAGGCGACTCGAAGTCGACGTTGCTCAACTCGATGTTCAAAGTGCTTCGATCTTCGGACGTCTGCTCTTTCTCCAGCAAATCTTCAAACTTCGCTACAGTTGATATACTCGTGTCCGGTTCCTCCACATTTTCCTCTGGCATAAGCATCGCAAGAGAACTCTTCGGACCTTTGATGGCTGCGATGCTGCTATCGGATGACGCGTCTTTCGCACCCTCCAGTTCTTTGGCATCCAGCGTTTGGATACCTACTGGCATCCCCGTGCATGCGCACTTTGCTCCGCCGCGGCACATCCGCTTCCCCATCAAAATATCCAAGGGCAATTCTTTGAAATCGTTGTACTGCTTCAAATATCCTTCCTTCCGTAAATTCGACTCCATGATCACCTTCTCCGCATACTTCTGGCACTCGCTCACCTGCTTCTCGAAGGTCGCCGCACATGGACACTTGGTGCTCTTCTGCGTAGACTTGTGCCTACAACACTCAGACATCGCTGAATGCCTCGGATCTCGAGTTCCCTCCTTCTGATCTTTGTACAACTTCAAGGAGGACTTCCTCAACTTTCCGAACCAAGTTCTACTCGGCTCACTCTCGATGCTCGTTATCGATTTCGTCGAGCTCTGCTCTTGGATCATATTCAACTCTTGACTGGTCTTCCTTGTCTTCGAAGTAGACTTAAACATCTCCAGAAGCCCCCCGCTCTTCCTAAAGAAACTCTTGATCGAGTTCGTCTTCTGACTGCGGCAACTCTCGTATCCGCTACTCTCGTTCGACAGGACCAGATTCTGAATTGTCGCATTACTATCGTTGTTGTGACAAGATGCTTCGGAAAGACGTTTCGAAGTATCGTAATTTTCCGTGAAAGCGTCTGGACCAGGTTTCTCTGAATAATTAAAGATCAGTTTGTTACAGGTGCGAGCTGCGTTCGAAAAACTGCTCATCTCGCTCGCATCCACCCTCCTCATCTCGCAAACCATCGGACTAACCGAAGCCATGGATTCTTGCTTCTCGCTCACAACATCTGTTTTCTTGGTTTCATTAAAGATAATACTAGTGTTCCCAGTCGCAGTCTCCCGAAAACTCGTCAGGTTCGGACGTTTCGGAGGCGGGTTTATAGTCCGCACTTCAGTGTTGTAAACGTGATAGGCGTACGTTGGTGGTGAAAAGTTGAAGATGTCAGTCAAAGGACACATTGCAGTGAAACATTGCATCTCCAAACTATCGACGCTCACACGCGTAGCTGGTTTGCTACTGTTACTCTTGTTGTGTATAAAGAAGGGCTCCTTACTAATAACACCCAAATCTCTAGGTCCAGCCAACTTTTTACTACTACCGGAATGTCTCTTCGATGGACTGCAAGTCGATGAAACGGTCTTCATGATGTTTGAATTACGCTTCACCACCCTTTTGAAATCTTCAAGCACACCCTTACTTCGTCTCTTATCGATCATCTTGCGTTTAATGTAATTCGACTTGTTCTTCTTCTGCGTACGAGATTCCTTCTTAATATTCTCATCGCTCACTTTCTTAGTATCGTAATAAATGTTGGCAATTTGCACCGAAACACTCGATTTGGTCTTCGGATAACAAGAGTCTGAGCAATTACTGCACAAAGTCGTTTCGCTGGAAGCCATCTCCTTACCATTTTTATAAACGCTCTTAACAGTAGGAATCGAAGAGCTGCTCACTGTAGTCGAAACCGAATTGGAGGAATGATTATTAACCTTTTTCGGTTTCCTGTGCGTATACTTCTTAGGTCTATTGGTGTTAACACCTGAAGCAGACTTCCTCCTGGGCGAAACCAACACTTTCTTAATAACTGATTTACTCTTGGATTTAGGTGATAACAGTGGTGCGATTTTCTCACCATCGGAATGCAGCTTCTCTAAAATATTGTTCAAACAAGTCTCCAAGACAACAATTTCATTGGCCGTGTACTGTTTCTTCAGAGTAATCTTATCGCACATTTCCTCCTGTACAACTGGTTTAGCCTTTCTAGGAATCTGCAGCTTCGGAATCCTGCTCACGTAACAATTACGAGATGATTGAAGATTGCTCACGGACTTTGACTTCGACGTCGAAGATTTCATCTGATCATGAGATTGATTCTTGTTACTATCATCATCATCAACTTTTAAAGTGGATTGCTGTTTAAGAATGTTACTCTCGCTCTTCGAATTCCTGTGCAAGTTAATAATATGACTCTTGTAACCCGGATTCAGCATATTCATAAGGATTTTGCAATCGGCGCACTCGAAGTTGGAATCTTCGATGGTTTGGCACATGCTGGAATCGTGAAGATCCTTGTCAAGATCCGTTTCGATCGCAACACTTCTTCGACTTAAAGTCTGCATTATCGAATCCGTTTTTGCGGATTCTCTGTAGATCGGAAGGATTTCGTTGAAGCTGTGATTAGCTATGATGACTTCCAAATCCGTTTGAGTCTCAGAGTCGATCAAATCCACCTTCTTGAAATGATCCGAACTTTTCTTGCGCGCAGGTTTCGAATGCCTGTGACTCCTCTGACTCTCATTCCTCTGGGGCCTATACCTTCTGCACTTCAAAGAAATCAAAGAACCCTTCTTGACACGCATCGGTTTCTCTACTTCCGATCTAGGACTGCTCTCAGACTTCTCCAAAGAATCCAAATAAGTATCCTCCACTTCCTGAATCACTTTTCGTCCGTGACACAATCTACTCAAATCATCTGTATTTACTTGTAACCCTTCAAATATTTGCATGGTCAACTTGCAATCATCTTTCAAAGCCTTGTTTTTTGCAGAAGCTTGAAATCGCTTCGGTGGTTCCACTCCTTCCACCGTGAAGGAAACCTTCTGATCGCGAAAGATTTTCGAAGATATCTCGACGATCCTCTCAGTTGGAAGCACCGTTTTCGTTGTGTGAAACTTGTTCTTACCGAAAACGTTCCTAGTCATAATATCACCGACATCTTGCTTGTAAACCGCAGGAGTGGACTCGTTCCTTGGACTTCGATCGTTCTTCCTTGGACTCCGGAAGTTATTGGAAACGCTAACGCTTCGAATCTTCTGCAATTCATTTACTTTGAAGATATCTCTTAGGGCCAACGCAGTCCTGGATAACTTCGGACGTGTTTCCAAATTTGCAACAGGATGCTTCAAAATCGGCTTCTTCGTCTCCTCCTTCAACTCGGGTAAAGGCGTCTTCAAATCAATCTCTTCAGGAAAGGCCTCATTAGGAGAGTGCATCATGTAATGCAAGTTAATTGGTGATAAATTTAAATTTGAAAAACTCAACTCCTTCCTACTCAGCTTCATGCATTCTTGCTCTTCCACAGATGCTATTCGAACAGTGTCCAGTTTCTTGGTATCCTCCAAATTTAGGTTAATCTCTTGATAATTTGTAGCTGGTGCTCTAAACTGGTTGACTCTCTTAGGTGATCTACTTCTAGGTCGAAAAGCCCCTAAGAAGTTCATGATCTTCCTTCCCTCCTCCCTAATATAAACGTGTCTGGGTTCTTTCGGAGACGTCGGCTCATCCAGCAAACGAATCTCGCGTTTACCACGAGTATCTTTAACATCGACTTTGAAATTTCTATGTTTAAAGTCGTTTTCATCTATTAGATTCTCATCAAAGTTCTCAACGCGCAGGTGAACCTCCTTGTCACTCTCATCTCCAAGGTCGGCTTCGCAAAATTGCGAAAAATCCTCTTCGTAATCCTCACCAGCAGATCGATCGCAAAACTTGACTTCTTTGACGTGCTTCATAGATAAACAAGGTTTCAGTGGCTTATCAACAACACCATCTTTAACTGATTCTTGTTTAGGTAATTCTTGTATAACTGATTCAATCGGAATCGATTCGCAAACTTTGTCAACTTGAATAGATGGATCCACGGATCTTTCCTTGGAAACATGCCTTTCTTCACTCAAAATTCTTTTAGTTTGAGTTTTACGATTAATGAAATCACGATTCTTCTCTCGCTTACGGTGAACCCTTTCGGCCACCTTATTTTCTTCCTTCTTCGGTGTAAGTTCAGGTTCTTTGCTTTGGCTCCGACTTCTCGCCGAATTAACACCCTCTTGCCACTGTTCGATCCTCAACTTCTTATCCAAACTAGAAACATCGCGTCGCTGCTTCTCGTGCGGTTTCTCTATGATCTTAGTATAATATTTGTTCGAAACCTCTTCTCTATTTCTTGATTCAGATCTATGACCATCACTCCTTTTGCTCGAATCCCGTTCCGAGCTCCTTGCAAACTTCTGTCTGGGTAATCCCGTATTATTAAGATTTTCGTAAACTGTAATCAAATGCTTCAGAGATTCTTGAGCGGTCTTAACCTCATCCTGAAGATCACCGTTCTTCGAGAGTTTCCTCGATTTCCTCCTCTCGTGCTTCTTGGTGGAATTCGACGGAGTCGATATTTCGCTTAAGATTTTGTCTTCGATCTGCCCGGAGCAATTCTGGCAAATCTTCGAAGTGAGAACTACTGGCCTTTGCGGCGATTTACTGTGATCCGTCTTGGACATGGTCAGCCTGTGACTACGTTTGTTCGCCTCTTCCTTCTTCAGCTTAGCATCGGCACTGTTGAGCGTCTCCTGGGAACTCTGTCTTGCACTGTATATCTGTTCTATCCTCTCGTTCCTCTCCGCAACGTCTTTGATCCTCATGCAGAGCTCCGCCGTTTCCGAAGCGTGGCGCTTCTTTCGTCTCCGTTGTTGCTTGTTGAAGTTATCGATTATGTCGAATTCGCAGAAGGACTCCTTCGGAGGTCTTCGCTTCTTCGGCTTCAACACGGGATTCACGCACTGAACGCTGCTGCTGCTGGCCTTCATCCGAGAATTTACACCCTTCAGTTCCAATATGTCCATTCCTTTCAGCCGTTTTCCTAACTTTGTTTTATTGTCGATACTTTTTCTTTTGTGTTAACTTGCTTTCTTTTTGTATTGCTCTCGCTTCAATTTCCTGCTCACATGTTCACAGCTCTAAACAAAGTCGAATACGTAGGATTTCAATCATCTTAGTTAAACGAAAATTTCAACTGGTTAATGTGGAAAGCTCAGATGATACTCGGGTTTTGTGTCAAATCAAATGTCATCATCCGTGCTAGCACACTCTGTTTACAAATTATTAGTTTTCATAATTGAAACAACATTTAACATTATATAATTAACAAGGAATATGTTCAAAGAATCATTTGAAATGCAATACACTTTTTCGTTATACTTGAGCTACTAATTCACTTAACTGAAAGGTGTATGATGTTAACTGGTATGTTTATCGATAAATGACAGTTGATAATACGTGATTTGCCATCACTGTAATTGGACATAAGTGTTAAAGGTTAAATAATGCAAAGAATAATTGTCATTGACTTTTATATTTTAAGTTATAAATAAAAAATGAAAGGCATTACATATAAATTACGTCATGTCTTTGAGTCAGAGTGCTGCTTGGGTACGTAAAGCATGACGCAGTTGTGTTCCCAGAAGTCTTGGGGATGCTTGTCCCCTTTGGTCCAGGTGTCCGTGAGGATGTCGTAGCATTCGATGGCCGCAGTGTCTTTATGAAACATGGCATCGTTGTGAAAACCCCCGATGAAGTAAATCTTGGAATCGTGAGCAACAACGCCCGCGTGGAACCTGGGAGTCGGGACATTCGTGACGAAGCTCCAGGTGTTGGTATTGAGGTCGTAAGCATCGATCGTAGGCACCTGTATCCTGAGTTGCGGAGCATTGGGATCCTCCCGCCAGCCGCTGCACACGTACAGCTTGTCTTTGTAGCAAACCATGAAGTGGTCGGCTCTGGGTGTCAACAGCGGAGCGCAGGAACTCCAGCTGTTCTTCTCTTCAGTGTAAACAAACATCGAAGCTATGACCCGATCCTTGCGCAGACCTCCAGAAACGAACAGCATGTCCCTCCCCGTGTCCGAATAGGCGACAGCCGCGTGCTGCTGTCTGGACTCCGGAAGACTCTCGATTCTTTTCCAAGCACATTCATTCGGATCATAACATTCTGCAGTTTTCGTAGCTTCAACATCGAAACCGTTCTCGCTTTCCGTAGCCCCAGCCACAGCGTACAGCTTATCATTCAGCACGTTCAAAGTGAAGCGACACCTCTCCATCCCCATGGACCTAATCTTATGCCAAATCTTCGTGTACGGATTGTACTTGAATCCGAAAGGATGAATCACTTCTTGCAGAGATTGATTGAAGCAACCTCCGATCACGTGAAGCTCATTGTTCAGGACGGCCGTCCCATAGTTGCATTGCTCGACATGGGGTATCGCAGTCAAAAGCCTCCAATGCCTCTCATCGATGAAACTGTAGTTGATATCGTTGGTAAGACCGTTCATACCGAAACCACCGACTTTGACTAAAGCCATCTGCATACCTCTAGTACTGAAGCAGTTCTTCAGCAGAGGCACCCTCAGACTGTTCTCGGGTTGGTTGCATATCCTCGTTATGATTTCGTAGAGAGGATCGTTCACCTTGTTGCGCCCCATGAAGATGATGTCCAGCGTTCCTTTGAGCTTCGACGGGATTATCTCGAAGAACCTGATGTGCTTCAAGATACTTTCAGCGTGGGACAGTTTAGTTTTAATCCTGAAACAATAACCGATTAATTTGAAGGAGATCCAAACTATTGTTCGTGACTCACTCGTTGTGGCTGCCACGGAGGAACCACCGCAGGATGTACCGGAGGAATTTGAGTTCTGTCACTTTTATCGGCACTTCTCTCGAGACGACGTACTCGATTTGCTCGGGGCTCAGTCTATGGAAATCCTTGGTTCTGGCTATTTCCGCGAAGGAAGAACTGACGAAGTTGAAGACGTCCATTTTCAGATCGTTCAAGCAGTAATTGTCGGCGATGGTGGCGATGTCCGTGCAGTTCTGAACGTCCAAATTGAGCTTCAAGTATTGCGTGCAGGCTTGGACGACTGGGTTGACTTGTGTGTACACGGCTGTGGCAAGAATGTCTTGTACGTTGAGATCGGTTATTTCCAGCTTCGAAGTGTACATGTAGTTCAGCAAAATGGAGAGACCGGTGGCAGAGACCCCCTTGATGTGCGCTACGTTCTCTTTGGCCTCCAGCATTTCATCCATGAACATCGATTGGAAGTAGTAGCTGCAAGAAGCCAGGATCAACTTGTGCGCTTTGAAGGTGTTCCCATCTACGATTAGAGTCACATCGGTGAAGACGTTGGACGTCTGGTAACTGGTTAAACTGTCGAGGAGCACCTTCCTGTGAAGAGCCTGGATCTCCGTTATAGGATCCTCCGAAGTCATCTCTCTGTCTCTGCAACAAACGAACCGGGTCACTCATTTGGGATTACGTAATTAAGACATTCCCAGGACGAGACAATGCACAATCCGGTGGGATTAAGTCATTAAGTCGAAAAATTTCACCTCATTAATTTCATTTCCATTAAAAAAATACCTTGCTTCGCTTGATTCTCTAGTTTTATTTCGTTAACACGTTAAATCATATTTCGTAGATTCACGTAACCAAAGGAAGAATCCTCACAGGAGGAAGCGTTCCAATGAATTCACTTTTTAAATTAGTTTCCCCTCAAGCGTGAAACAAGAAATCAAATCGGAAAAAATGCAATGCAAACTTTCAATATAATACAAATAGGTTTGCTCAATCAGCAAACTATTCATACTTTTATATAACTTATAATTACGTAAGTAATAAGCTGAACTATTAACTTAAAATTCTTTAAACTTAACTTAAAATGTACATAATTACATATGCAAATGTAACTTGTAAATTAATTCGTATTATGTAACGTCAAATACTTTGATCAATCCTGTATATTTATTATAATAATTAGTTCATACAAAATGTACTAATTACTAGTGTGTATTTGCATGTAATTTGCTTTTACAACCTGTTTTACAGACATGATATTTGCTTATGAATACTTAAATATCTAGGGTGAAAGTTCAAAATGCCGTCAAGCGGGAAGGCGTTTTACAAGAAGTCGTCTTACTTTCGGTGTAATGCCAAAGATATTTCTGCTATTAAATGCATATTATTCACTTAATACTTTCACTTTGATTACTATTTTGATTAACTATTGAACAAACCAATTTACTTCTTTAATTTGTGAAATAATTAAGCCTGTTTGAAAACTATATATTATTAGAAAATTGTACAAAAGAACCACTTTTATACTTAAGAATTACATAAGTAAGAAATTCATAATATTTTACGTAATATCAAGTATTAATGAAAACATAACAATTTGTTACTAATTTCATGTTTTATTGGTTGTTAATTGAATGATTTGCAATTATAGTTTGCAGGGCTAAAAAGAAATTGTACCCCAGATGGGACTCGAACCCACAATCCCCGGCTTAGGAGGCCGATGCCTTATCCATTAGGCCACTGGGGCTTGTATAAATTCGAAATTTCAAAGTTCCCGCAATTTTCACCCAAAATTTGTTTAAATTAATCATTAAACTACAGTTCAGAAACGTTATTTAAATTGTATAATTAACGAACATATCAAAAAGATTGATACATATAAAGGTTAAATTTTAAAAATCCCGCAATTATTATGCAATATTTGTTTAACCTAACCTTCAAATGCATGTAGTAGTCACATGTATTATGTAACATAACATAATATTACGCAATAGAACTAAATATTTCTTTTGTAAATTACAGTTGAGAAATGTTAAAATTTGATAATTGACTTACATTTACAGATGATTGATGCACATAAAAAGTTGATGCTTCTCTTAATATAATTTCTACAAGTTTTACTGGAAAATATTCTGTTTTCCAATCTGTAATTAAAGTTGCATAATTCATGTCGAAGTCTCATCAATTGATTTTTTTAAGGTGACAGTTTTCGTTGAAATTACGTTAATTGTTGCTTATATCTAATATATTTTAAAATTCCCGCAATTTTTTTGCAGTATTTGTTTAAAGTAATCTTTAAATGCATGTCTGGCTTGTATGCATATTATGTAATAAAACGACACCTGTCTTTTGAGAAAAGTAATTAAAATTTGTAATTAAAATATATTTAAAGAAGATTTATACATATACAAAATTAATGGTTAATATTTAATTAAGATATAAACATTTGTTTTTTTAAATCTGTAATTAAAGTTGCATAATTACTGTCGAAGTCTCATCAATTGATTTTTTTAATGATTTGTTTAATTATTGCATATATCTAATAAATTTTAAAATTCCCGCAATTTTCATGCAGTATTTGTTTATTGTAATATTTAAATACATGATATGAATGCTTTATGTTATAAAACGACACCTGTCTTTTGAGAAATGTAATTAAAATTTGATAATTAATTTATATTTAAAGAAGATTCAAATATATAAAAATTTGATTAAAGTTTTGTTAGAAAACAGTTATTTGTTTCAAAGTATGTTGTTAAAGTTGCATAATTAGCATTGAAGTCTCACCATTTGCTTTTTGAAATGTGAAAGTTTTCGTATTTATACAAATTATTTCACCTCAACTAATTGTTATTTCAATTAAAATAGTAATTATTATATAATTTTTCAGTTATTTGTATAAAAAAAACAATGTTGTGTACCCCAGATGGGACTCGAACCTACAATCCCCGGCTTAGGAGGCCGATGCCTTATCCATTAGGCCACTGGGGCGTATAAAAAAAGAAAATTTCAAAATTCCCGCCATTTTCAAACTTCCTTCATTCCAGTAATATACACTAAAACTCATTAAGTAATAGATAATTAGAACAGTTTATATACTTTTTAACATTCTATGATTATATTTTCATTGATTAACATTCAATTGTGGTGTATTATTACAGTTAATCTCAAAATTAAAGAAAATAGACAACATTTTGACTATTTTTCTTATTGGAAGAAAATTAAAAGTTAGTTAATTGTTAGTTATTACTTCAAATTATGCAGAGATTCTCGAAAACTGCACTTAAAATTTAGTTTGTAGCAAAACAATGAATCAAATTGAAGGCGAAATTATGTACGTACACGAAACTTTCGAGTACGAACTCGTTACGAACGAAATGCTCGTTCTTACGCAAGTCATCAAATGTAGGAAAAAGAGAACATTAACATCTACGTTACGCAACAGACGAGCGTTAGAATTACTTTGCCAAGCCAAATTCGCGGATCGTTTCAAAGCAACACACACAAAATAATTATAATAGAAAGAACGCAGGAATGAATAACAAAACATCGATTTGATTAACATGGGATTATAGAAAGAAACTTACTTGTTTATTAAACACATCCTTTTTGGATTGAAATATTTGGTTTTGTTGTTTCATCATCGTTAAATCCTTCCTTATTGATCATATTTCTACAGCTCAAATGCCTAAATTACGTTCAATAATCGAAAGTTTTGTAATAATTAGTATCCTGTTTCTACTTGTAATTAGTACTAATTTTATTGTTGGATAAATGTGAATTAAAATAAGAAATTTCTTAGAATTATTTCAGATTTTATTGTGTGAATTGCGGTGAGAAAATAGAAAATATCGTCTTTTTTAATTAATTAAGTTAAATAATGACTTTCGTTATAAAACTCTTGAAGTACTCAATAAAAAGTATTAATTTATTGTAATTATTGTTACTTAAAAATAGCAATAAGTTTTAAACACGTAATATTATTGTGCAAGTATTTATATCCATATGGAAATAAGTATTATCTGCAAGAAGACACGAAAAACAACTTTGTTTTCATGCTTCTTCTCCATTCTTCTTCGTCGTTGTCCATGACTCAGAGCCGTTCGTTAGCACCGGCCACGAACGGTCACCTTTCTAAATATTTATCTGCTTCGTTCTTCCTTTGATCTTTGGTTCTTATCCAGGAACCGTGTCTCTTCATTGCACCTCCTGCTGCACCTATTTCTTCACTACCCATTGTTTATTCAATTGCAAATAAATCCTGACAGTGTTAAACTGTGTATACACAACACTATATTATCCTTGAAAATTGTCTTCTCTCTCCATACCCATAATTGCAATTGTATATTCTGACTCATTTGTTTGGTAGAAAAATCATGATGTTATTTAATATAATCTCTAATGTTGCAATACCTAACTTATTATGTCATAACTTTAGCTATTAACCATAACTTTATATCAAGTATAACTTAATGTACAAAGAGAGATACAAATGACAGATAGAACTATGGGCAATATTACTTTATAACAATTTATGTGTTTCTATTGACAGAATGTCACTTGAGAAATGTCAAACTGACAGCTATCAAAACATGTATTAGATAATCGAATGTTTTGCCTTCCCTGACACATTACACCATACAGAATGTCACTTGAGAAA
>JAFMTC010000219.1:235863-247948 GCA_018845635.1 Nicrophorus orbicollis
ATATTACACCATACAGAATGTCACTTGAGAAATGTCAAACTGACAGCTATCAAAACATGTATATAATATTAGATAATAGAATGTTTTGCCTTCCCTGACACATTACACCATACAGAATGTCACTTGAGAAATGTCAATCTGACAGCTGTCAAAATATGTTTATGATATTAAATTAATTGCAATTACGGAATACGCTGCTATAATCTTACACAATCGTTGGGTAATGATTGAAAAACTGTTGTTTATAAATTATAAAAGCGCAGTTGGTGAGCGTTTTCCATCCTTCTTTTCATATTGTCATCTCTTCGTTCTCTCAACTCGCTCACTGCAAAGTGTGTAAGTAAGTGAAATGTCATTGGATCGTAACTGTTGTTCGATTTGCAATGCATTTGTTTACATTCTCCGATTGTAACAGTAAATCGTGTGCTGTTTTTTTCTTCTTTTCTTATTACTTCAATTATGGAAAATATCGTTTAATCCATAATTAAAAGCGTTTCGTAACCGTTGGGCTGCAGCTACAAAAGCGGCGCATTTGCATTTCTGGTTACGCCATCGCATTCCCTTCTGTACGTTTAGCGGCGTTTTCCGAAAGGAAAAAAATGGTACAGTCAGGTCCGTCGGAGGAATGCGATTGCCTTACTTTTGCTCCTTCGGAATAGGGACATTCATCCATCTACTCAGACTGTTCGATATTCAACCTATTTCACGCTTTCGCTATTCAATTAATTCATATCCAGATATCTTAATCCCATGTTGCATTTATAGTAAATTAGTGTAATTATATTGTGCATTCGGATATAATGCGTACACTAAGCGAATGTACGTTAATCGAACCGTGAATTTCCATATACATTTGTTTGTTTGTTTGTTACAAATTCCTATTTTCATTCATATAAATATACTCTTATATATATTCACACCAACGTACTTGATGTTCACACTAACGTACTTGATGTTCACACTACCGTACTTGATGTACTTATATCCTTTTTCATCTTTAAAACTTATTAATTTACTATTTTTAAAATAATAACTAAATTTAGTATGTAAATATGATAAACTGACAGCTTGTCAAAGTGACAAGCTGTCATTAATCAAAATATGAAGCTGCAATATGATTATCATAAATGCTATGTTACATGTTGTTTATATCGATATTATTGTGACATAATAGCCATATTATGTAGAAATTATAGTGAAGTTTTATTGGGTAGTCACAGCTGGTAATCGAGGTACCAGTACCCGGATATACTTAATATGTGCACGTCTTGGATGAATGATGAAAATTGTATACCATAAAGCAATCAAAGATACGTCCTCTTCATATAACATTGTCATGATTGGTTAAACATCATAAGAGTAATTGTAAATATTAAGACAATAGACATGTTTAATTTGAAACTAATCAAAGTTAATTCCGTACAAAAAAAATCACATTTTTGTTTTGTATTATCTTCTTTTTGTGTTAAATACATACAATTCAAAAATTCAAATGTAAAGTACGAAAAATATAAATCAATAGAAATTATTCCTTAATTAATCGACATTTCATAATGAATTATGATGATTTGAAATATTAAAAGAAAACTGACAGAAAAACTTATAATTAATATACCTTTAGTTATGTTATGTGTTTTTTTATTTGGTTTGTACAGACTGTCACTTGGGAAGTGTCAAACTGACAGCTGTCAAAACATGCATACAATATTGAATAACCGAATGTTTTCTCTTCCCCGACGCATTGCATCGTACAGAATGTCACTTGAGAAATGTCAATCTAACAGCTGTCAAAAAATGATTATGATATTAAATTAATCGGATGTTTTGACTTATAGAAAAACTGTTGAACCAAACATAATGTAACATATAAAACGAGTCGGAAGAAACAATATTTTGTGGTACTAAAGTAAAACATTTGACATTTCTCAAGTGACACTTTATCATCTTAGTGCCACATGAGTTATGTCAAACTGGTGCTATTGTGCTTTGCACAAGATAGGTGAATAGTGTGGAGTGGGAATAAGAAGAAGAAATGTCAATTAGACATCTTGTAATTTACTGATCTAAAGAAACACTATTTTGTGACATTAAATTAGAATATTTGACATATCTCAAGTGTCACTTTGTCATCTTAGTGCCACTTGAGAACTGTCAAATAAGGAGCTGGTCATTTACGGATCTAAAGAAACAATATTTTGTGATATTAAATTAAAACATTTGACATTTCTCAAGTGACACTTTGTCATCTTAGTGCCACTTGAGAACTATCAAATAAGCAGCTAGTCATTTACGAATCTAAAGATTTTGTGATACACCATTTGATATTTCTGAAATGATACTTTGTCATCTTAGTGTCACTTGACATCTCTCAATCAAGCTTGCAATTCTTCGAATGATATTATCGTAAAACATAATTCTGTAACGCTTACTAAAAACTACATTACTTCATAATTCATAATTCATAATTGCGTATAATTCTTTAATAAATGATTAATTAATTATCAAAATCCGAACTTATCTTCCAAGTTTAATAAATTATTACACTATTGTTCTAAATACAATTCATTTGCTACATTTCCATAACTGTTTATAAACGATACATGCAATTAACTTTCATTGAAACAAAGAAAAATTAATACATTTTCAATTAACTTTCATTGAAACAAAGAAAAATTAATACATTTTCAATTAACTTTCATTTAAACAAAGAAAAATTAATACACTTTCAATAAAAACATCTAACATTGCGCAAACCGTAAATAAATGATAAAACAATACGTTGCAAAAAAAAAACAAAATCCATACTGAATTATTTCAGTACAAAACAAACAATTTATACAATCAACTTCAAACTCGAATTACTGAAAACGTAACACGATACTCGTTATACAATACGGTGAAAATTGTATATAATTACGTTATAAAACACAATTGTATTACTTTATTGCGTTCGGATAAGTTTATTAACGAAATCCAATGGAAGTGTGTCAACGTTATTCGCATTTTGTTTGTTTTCAAAGCACACGCGTTTATTTTTATTCAGAATAAACAGTTATGTTTAATTCAATTGTTTTAATTGTTATATAGCAAAAAAAATAAATAGTTGATTGGACAGATTTTATTGATTGATTTAAATATTTTCATTTTAAGTTATTTCCTTGATTCAAATTCCTAATGAAATAATAATATTTAACAGTTGTAAATGCAAATTGTAATTGTTACGAAATACTGTAGATAATTGAGGTGTTAATGTGATTTGAAAATTCTAAAAATATGTAAAAATTCAGTTTACTTACTTCAGAGTTAGCTTTACAGCAACATACTAAACTATGAAACTAACACGTGTAAAGCACCAACGAAGAAACCGGACAGCTGGAACGGTGATAAAAGTCTTTTGTTCGAGACAATCGATGCCCGTTTCTGGTCTGGTCTGCTCCGAAAAGTCGTGAATGGTGATGGTAGTGAACAGAGGATGCGGATGTGGTGCAACAGGTAGAAAAGCAACAAACTGCCGACTGGATGCCCTCCTCAGTCTGGTTGGTGCGCTCTTCGGATTTTGGATGCTGCTGCTGCGCTTCTAATAAAAGTCCCAATAGAACTATTGCCACAGCGACTTCAACATTATCCTCATGATTGTTCTCCAATCACCGGAATGCCTTGTCTCGTAGCCTCAGGTACTTTACTTCTGCTCCTACTTGCATTTCACTCCGGCCTTCGAAAGCCACTAACTCCAGCTCATTCTACCTGTTTCCCACCTATGTAAACGATTTTCACATTCCCATCGACCGAAGCAAGCAGATTGTGTTGCATAACGCGCAACTTCGATACCAAAAAAATGGTTACATAAGTTAGGAGAATTTTCGTTGAAAAACGTATAAAATTAACGATTTACTATAAAAGTACACAATTTCTTATCATCTACTATTAACTAATAGTCAAATACAATACATAGAAAGTTAGAAACTAAGAAATAAATTGTTTACAACAAAATAATCAAATTCAAAATAATTTTAAAAAATTGGAAATTTTAGTTAATATTATTAGATATTCTATAGAATAGCTATTGAATATAATAAAATCATAGCTTTGTCTTGAATACACAAATTAGATGATATGAAAAAGATAAGTGTTTGTCGAATAATTAAATAAAACGTGATTAGGTTGAAGAAGTTATATCTCAGTCATTAATTAACATTATCCAGTAAATTTTGTATCAAAAGATGCGTCATTGAAAGCCTCTTTTAACCTAATACTGAATATCCAAAAAGTTTTGAAATCAATATGAAATATTAAGAAATCTGCGTGTTGAAAATGTAAAGAAACGAAAAACTATTATTCAAATTTGAAAACGTATTACAGAAAAATAAGAAAGATTACTGAATTGAAAATTATATCATTGAATAGATTCAGTATTTATCTTTTAAATGCATTTTTAATAATCTAATTATAATATGTGGTTATTGAATAATGAAATAAAATGTAAAGACGTTCAATTTTTTTCAAAAAAATCAATCTCTCTCTTATTAATTGATATTTAGTATTGTATATTTGAAGATTTATATTGTGGTAATAATAAAATATGTAAAATTAAGTTAATATAGAAAAAAATAATCGAATTTATTGAAAAAAAATAATTGTTCAAATTTGAAAATTTATTATAAATCAATGGGTTATACTACAAAATTCGAATTAGGATCATTTGAAAGATCCAGATTTCGTCTTTGATATTCATTTGGAATAATTTAATGGAAATATGTGGTTTTCGAATAATTAAATAAAATGTGGAGACGTGAAAAATAAGTAAAAATCTCAAAATCTTAGTTAATAATTAACATTAATTAACAGTTTTTGATTATATTAGATATATATTTAAAGACTCCTTTGGATATGTTAATAAAAACGTATAAAAAGTTTTCAAGTCTATAAGAAATATAACATTTAAGAAAAATTGTTGGAGAAAAAATTGTTCAAATTTGAAAAATTGTAACAATTAAACGAGAAACACTACATAATTAGAAGTATGATCATTTGGAAGATCCATATTTTGTCTTTAATATTAATTTGTAATGATTCAATGGAAATATGTAGATTTGGAATAATTAAATAAAATGTGGAGACGTGAAAAATATGTAAAAATCTCCAAAATCTTAGTTAATAATTAACATTAATTAGCAGTTTTCTTCGTATTAGAATCATAATTGAAGATTTCTTTGGATATATTAATAAAAACGTATAAAAAGTTTTCGAGTCAATAACAAATATAATATTTAATGTAAATAGTTGGCAAAAAAAATGTGTTCAAATTTGAAAAATTGTAACAATTAAACGGGAAACACTACGAAATTAGAAGTATGATCATTAAAAATCACCAAATGTTGTCTATTATATTGTTATTGAGTAATTAAATACAATGTAAAACGTGAAAAGAAGTAAAAAGTCTGCATTAATTAACATGAGGTAATATAATTCATCGTTTCAGTTAATTGGTTACAGAAAAAACAAATAAAACATCTATTTTTAAATGACAGATGCCTACGTTGTATTTTATTTGTAATGTGGTTTATTTCTCAAATCAAATTCAAATAATTTGTTTTAAGTTGAACAGTTTTTTGTTTAAAGTTAATGAAATTAGTTAATTAATTGCATATTTTTCTTAATTACTAAAAAAAATATTGAATTCTCATTTAATTGCAATTAATTTATATAAAGTATTGTGTAATTATTAAATGTTTATTACTTTTTAGATAATCAAAATTGCTCCATTTTCTTGTAATTTCAACTAACAATCAACTATTTACTTATTTCTTATTAAAAATATGCAATTATTACGTGTTTAAACACTTTATTAACTGTTTTATTTACTAATTACTAACAGAAGATTTTTTTACAGTAAATCTATTGAGAAATACATAACATTTTCCAATAGATGTTTATTGCTTTTGGAATTAATAAAATTGCTCCATTTTCTTGTAATTTCAAATAACAATCAACTATTTACTTATTTCTTACTAAAAACATGCAATTATTACGTGTTTAAACACTTTATTAACTGTTTTATTTACTAATTACTAACAGACGAATTTTTTACAGTAAATCTATTGAGAAATACATAACATTTTCCAATAGATGTTTATTACTTTTTGAATAAATAAAATTGCTCCATTTTCTTGTAATTTCAAATAAAAATCAACTATTCACTTATTTCTTACTAAAAACATGCAATTATCACGTGTTTAAACACTTTATTAACTGTTTTATTTACTAATTACTAACAGAAGATTTTTTTACAGTAAATCTATTGAGAAATACATAACATTTTCTAATAGATATTTATTGCTTTTTGAATGAATAAAATTGCTCCATTTTCTTGTAATTTCAAATAACAATCAACTATTCACTTATTTCTTACTAAAAATATGCAATTATTACGTGTTTAAACACTTTATTAATTGTTTTATTTACTAATTACTAACAGACGAATTTTTACAGTGAATCTATTGAGAAATACATAACATTTTCCAATAGATGTTTATTACTTTTTGAATGAATAAAATTGCTCCATTTTCTTGTAATTTCAACTAACAATCAACTATTCACTTATTTCTTACTAAAAATATGCAATTATTACGTGTTTAAATACTTTATTAACTGTTTTATTTCATTATTACCAGAAGAAGAATTTCTTACATTTAATATATTGAGGAATATGCAACAATTTCCAATAGATGTTTATTACTTTTTGCATGAATAAAATTGCTCCATTTTCTTGTAATTTGAAATAACATTTTACTATTCACTTATTTCTTACTAAAAACTTGCAATCATTACGTGTTTAAACACTTTATTAACTGTTTTATTTACTTATTACTGACAGAAGATTTTTTTACAGTAAATCTATTGAGAAATACATAACATTTTCTAATATGTGTTTATTTCTCTTTGCAAGAATAAAATTGCTCCATTTTCTTATGATTATCACCGACGTTAATGAACAATAATCGATTGGTGCAAATAGCAAGGTTCCATAACTTTTTACAGACACACAGCAACGAACAGTAGTTGTCTATTACCGTTGATCCAAGGACTCGGAGAAAACTTTCAATTTCCAAGTCTTCAGCAAAAAGAGCACACTTTGCTCCGAGAGAAGTCAAGTCGTTGTAAAGTATGGTAAGAAAGGAGCGCCGAACGGCGGTGGTCTTTTATGGAAGCAGCCGCTTCCACCACCTCTTCTGACGACGACGACGCTCCACCTGCGCTCCTGCAGCTCCAAGTTCCCAAAGCTTTGCTACAGAGCGGCGCACTTTCAGCGCGTTTCATTACCAGCAGCAGTGTGTCTCAAGAGTCGCGCAGACTCGTGTCTCAACAGCTCCGCCGAAACTGCTCGTCCAGATTTTGAATTCGAACTTGAAACTACCAACTTTTTCGCAACCAGAAAAGTACCGGGAAATCTTCTGATGATGACGGAAACTGTGGTCACTGTGCAACCTAACCAGGCACCGAACAACAACACCACTAAACCCAGTGAATCGCAGACCCTCGCATGGCTCAAGATCAATTTGGATTATTTCAGAACTTTGCCTGGAAAACTGAAGATTGCCGAAATTGTAAGTTCGATTCATTCACTATTGCAATTCGCATTCATTAGAAAAGTTTAGAAATCAGTTAACAAGGAAAATACGTGATTTTTCCACCATATGTTCAGTTTTCTAATAACTTTACCATCTAAATAATGTGAAGTTTTCACGTTGAATCGTAACAGATACATAATTCATATGTACTTTAACCATATGTTTCCTCTCTAATATTGATTATTCAACATTAAGTTTCAGAAGACAATAGTTATATTTATTGCAACAACTGTAAAATTTCCTAATTACTCATTAATTTTCATCAATAATCAAACAATTTCTGATTAGAAGTGAACTGTTAATTAATAAAAGAAAAATTAAGCACAATAAATTGGTTTAAACATAATTTTTTTTGGTAAAATTTTCCTAAATTTTCAACTAATAATTTTCTTCAAAAATCAACTAATTTCCTTCAATTTCTAATTAGGTAAATTTAATTTGTTTTCATCTAAATTTTCCTAATGAAATAACTTTTCATTAAGAAAATATGAATAAAAACTGAAATATGTATTAAATTACGAAATTGTTCATGATTTTAGTTATAAATAAATAAGTTTTATAACGTGAATGCAGGAAACTTTATGTAACTTTCGCGTGGGAATGAAACTGGGGGAAAAACACGAACACTTTTTGAATTTGAACAGTGCAATAATTAATTCTTAATCTCGGGTTTCCTCAATGTTTTCTTATGTTGTATTCAATGGAGTTCACGTAATTCGAGAACAATGATAAATCAGAACATGGAAATTGCATTAACATATTAATTTTATACTAATAAATATTTCTATAAAGTTTTTTACAAAAGAAAACTAATATCTATAAGAATTATTCTTATGAAAACTTATTTATTTTGTATTTATTGAAAAATTTACTAAGTTTCAATACTTAATCAAGTTTCATCTATTATTTTCCAACTAAAATATAATTTCATTTGAAATAAAAATTATGGAAACTGTTGAAGAAACTGAAAAAGAGTAAGAAATTCTACTAAAACAAGTTTCATAACTATTCTATTTTCACAAGAAAGCTGTAAAACTTGAAAAAAAAAACGGTTGATTTGTCATTTCTATAAACTTATTTTTAAATATGACAAACATTTTATTTACAATTCGTTCGTATGATTACTTTTTTTTAGTTATTTTTGATTACGTAATCATAAAAATAAACAAAAATGCTAATGGTCAAAGTGTGATTAAATTATCATGTATAATTAGTAACTTTTAATAATTACGTATAATCAGTAGAGAAAACTCAATTAAAATGTTAATTTGTAAAATAATTTTTAAGAAAGTGTATTAAGTGAAGTAATTTTTTCTCAGTAAACTATGGTTTGTTAATAATAAACCAATTTTCAACTTTCCTTAAATTACTAATTTTCATTTAATTATTTAAACAAAATTTATTTATATTTGACATATTTCATTTAAAAGTACATTTTTTGACACTTTGTAAAACGAAAATTGAAGAAACGTCATCTGCACACAAATATGGTATTACAACGTCACCTGGAATCTAATATGATATTTCATAATGTCAATTTTGACAGTAAATTTGTAACCAAACTTTGATGAAGCAAATATTAGAAACGTCAAATATTGCATTAAATAATGTCTATTTTGACAGTATAGTTTTAACCAAACTTTGATGAAGCAAATATAAGAAACGTCAAATATTGTATTGTATTTTGACAGTCTATTTATAACCAAACTTTAATAAAAGAAATATTAGAAACATCACTTGGAGTCAAATATGGTATTACATAATGTCAATTTTGACAGTGTATTTTTAATCAAACTTTGATGAAACAATTGTTAGCAACGTCAAATATTGTATTGTATTTTGACAGTATATTTTTAACCAAACAAATAAAAGAAATATTTATCTGGAGTCAAATATGATATTACATAATGGCAATTTTGACAGTGTATTTTTAACCAAACTTCGGTGACGCAAATATTAGAAACGTCAAATATTGTATTGCATTGTATTTTGACAGTATAAAAATATACTAAACTTTAATAAAACAAATCTCAGAAAATTCATCTAGAGTCAAATATGGTATTTCATAATGTCAAATTTGACAGTGTATTTTTAACCAAACTTTTGTTTTGACAAACAAATATTAGAAACGACATCTGGAATCAAATATGGTATTTCATAATGTCAAAGTTTGAAAGTATCTTTTTAACCAAACTTTTATTTTACAAACAAATATTAGAAACGTCAACTGGAGTCGTATATGGTATTATTTAATGTCAATTTTGACAGTGTAGTTTTAACCAAACTTTTATTTAGATAATGTCAAAATGTCAAAAGTATCTTTTTAACCAAACATTAATAAAACAAATCTTAGGAAAGTCATATGGAATCAAATATGGTATTACATAGTATCAATTTTCACAGTGTATTTTTAACCAAACTTTCATTTTGACAAACAAATATTAGAAACGTCATCTGGAGTGGAATATGGTATTACTGAATGTGAATTTTCACAGTATTTTTGTAAACCAAACTTTTTTTTGACATTTCGTAAAACAAAATTAACAAAATTGAAACGTTAAAATTGGAAATTCATTTAATGAACGAATACTACGAATTTGCACTAATATATACATTAAATTATTTGATGATTTTTTTTGTATAGTTTAAATTACACTAATTACGTAAAACACATAAAAAATATTATTAATAGAATAAAAAAACAAACACTTTTATTCACAAATATTTAATTTGTCATAAAAAAACTACACTGTTTATAAACGGTTATACGTTTAAAGGTCTATCGAAGGTCGTCCCAAATAGCAGTTAAAAAGCAACAACATAGGCGAAACTAGTTTCAAGTCAAAATCGATACTAAATGTTTCAAATTCCATCAGGTAATACGTGTTCAAACTTGAAGTTTTCTAATCACAAGGAATGCAAAGCAAACCTACCTTTATTTAACATCATTTATGATAAAAAAAAAACTTTAAAAGTCAATACAATTTTGCAATTCTCACAGGAAATTTCTTCTACCAAAAGAATAACAAGCATGTGTTTATTACATCAAATGAAGAAAAGTGTAAAAATAAACTGCAACAAATATTCCGAACGATGAATTAAGTACGCTAAGCATGCGCTTACGTAATCTGCGTTCATCGGAGCGCGTCCTTGGACGTCGTGCATCATTTGTTAAATGTATGAACAAGACCTTGGAAATTATTGGTATCAGTTGCAAATATTTTTTATTATTTTGCTGTAATTTCAGGTTACCGTTCCTCGATAAGATATCCTTGTATCAAAATACATTTCATTACGAAAAAACAACAAAACAAAATAATGGTAAAACAAGAAACAAATTGTTTACCGCATTCTTGAGTTACCTGCACTCACGTGACAGAAGGCTGTGCTAATTATTATTTGTGTTACGTCTTGTTTTGTTCTGTTCTCGGAATGCCATCTGCATGTCAATTGTCAACGTTTTGACACCTAATTTCAGATGAAATCTTTCTGCTAGAATCGTGTTATTTTCTAGGCAAAATACGTGCAAACAGTAAGAAAATGCAAGAAAAATACAATTATATGTTCTGCTTTCTTGCAACGTCATTTGTAATAACAAAGTCAACGCTGTTTATGTTGTGCAACATACTTCGATTCCATCATTAAACTAAAAATAAACGCACTGGGTTTTATTTCACTGCAAACATTCAATTATTTTATGCTGAATTTAGGAATTACAAATTTGTTATATTTATATTTGTTCAAATTTAAACAACATATATAGAATATTATAAACGTCAAAAATTACTGTCAAGTCAAAATTTTCAATGTTAACCCAAGTTTTTTTTTGACATTTCTTTATATAACATTACAGACGTCAATGTACTTTCTACACTTAAATTGTAAATGTTACTTGGAAGTTTTTTGACATTTCATAGTCAATAATTACAAACTTTTGACATAAATTGTCGAAATTTGCACAAGCTGAATCAGAAAATTGTTGGTTAAATAAAATTTGACATTTATTTGACAAGTAAAAAAAGCTTCAAAATTCATCAAATAATATTGACATTTCACTGGTCAATTAATCAAAACGTAGGAGAGGAACTATAATTTTGACATTTAGTATAATTTTGATAATTTTGTATGTCTGAATTATAGATTTAGCCATCGAAATGACATGAATCCAAATTGGAAATGTAACAAAAAGTAATAATACAAAGTATTCATTGAATAACAAAGTTTTGACATTTTAGTATGTCTGGATGTCAAAATAAACTGTCAAAATTTCATTCATTTCGTTGAAAGTTTGACACGTAAATAAACAAGAATATTACCAAGTATTCATTGAATAACAAAATTGACAAATTATTAATTACTATTTTTGACATTTTGGTATGTCTGGGTGTCAAAATAAACTGTTGAAATGTCATTCATTTCGTTGAAAGTTTGACTCGTAAATTTTTTTTTTTTTTTTT
>JAFMTC010000219.1:248026-270280 GCA_018845635.1 Nicrophorus orbicollis
CTTTCACTATAACTTGTAATTTCACTTTTCACTGTTTTGATTTGTAGATCACTATGTAAAACACTGTTGGGGACATACCAGGGTGCATCGGGATGACTCGTAAATAAAGAAGAATATTACCAAGTATTCATTGAATAACAAAATTGACAAATTATTAATTACTATTTTTGACATTTTGGTATGACAAAATAATCTGTCAAAATGTCATTAATTGTAAGATTGACACGTAAGCGAAATATGAACAAGAATATTACCAAGTTTTCTTTAAGTACTAAAATGGACAACTTATGCAATATTATTATACTGTATTTCAATAACAAAGAAAAACCTCATAATCATGATAATTTCTCACGACAAATATAGAAAAGTTCTGTAATGGTTTCTGAGAAAGGTGTCGTTAAGGAATGTTGGTGGAATTGTTAGCCCTCAAATCAGTGAAGGACGGTTAATTGAGGATGAAGAAAATTTCCTTTCTCGTGATTTATGAATTATGAATAAATAGCAAGGTGCACGGGTGAGGAAAGTAGGCCGACCGATAGGAATTCTCTTTCTCTCCACCTCGTTGACTGCCTGCATAAATAACTCATAGATGAAGAAAAAACAAACAAACATGCGTTTGTTAGAGGTGAACCGATTGAACACACACACACACACTTCACCTGTTTACATATTTTTCCCATTTTCGTGAAAGTGAAACTCAACGTTTGTACACTCAATTATGAATATACTGAATGCATTACACACAAACGTGTATTCCGTTTTCATACGATTGAGAACGTTTCTAAGATTCATTATAATCAATACAAATACACCCATACCTCGCTTTACGGCCGCTCTTTATACGGCATTTCGCTATAACGGCCTTATTCAATTAAGGCACGTTTTCGATTTACGGCCTAAAATGTTTCGCTATAACGGCAAATGCTTTTTTCGATGTCGATATATCTACATATTGCCAATCTTGCGCAAGCGCAATCATTGATTCTTTATACGGCTTTTCGCTTTGCGGCCAAGTTTCGTGGAACGTATAGTTAACTGGTTAAATATAATTATCTATTATATTTCTTGGTGCTTTAACTTAGATTTTGAGGTATTAACACATAGTTTTTAAACGATTTTGAAAAGAAAAGCAGATTAAAACTAAATAATTTATAAAATTGTAACAAATTTGGATAGTTTTTAATGAAATAATGTTATGCAAATGCGTCTATTTTTAGAAACCTTTCATTCCCCATTTTTTTACTCTTGTTCTTGTGAAGCATCGATCCATGTCCATTTTTAATTATGTGAAATTACATCTAATTAAACAGCTGATCACAGGGACAGATAACAAGGTACTTGAAAAGTACGTGTAAAAGAACAAGTTTTCTTTTGCGATGAAAACGATGGAAAATCGATGCAATCCACGAATTTCCACAACGTTCCGAGAAAGGAATTGTTGTAATGCGTGCTCGTGCATTTATTAAAAGGCAAAAGAACAAAACGTCGCAATTCTGGACAAGGTCGAACATCTAAATGTCGCCGAGCAAACCTACATAACATTCTTTCTTTCTATTTTCCATCTGTTCGTTTTTTTTTTCCCAGTCAGCTCTATTTTGCTTTTCGCCTTCTTGATTTGTATTCAAGTTAACCTCAGCCACGTGTCATTTGTTTTGGGTGTTTTCGGGAGCTGTCATCTGGTTGCTTGGAAATAGCGTGTCCATCGATTTTCAACAATGATGCAAGACTTATAAATAAAGCTTTCGCACAGCTCCCACCCGCTCTTCGCAAAATATTATGTTGTTACGAAAGGATTTCGCATCTACGCTTTTTTTTCCCTCTTCTTTCCGTTCTCTCTTCAACTTTGGATGCAACATCCGACACACCAATGATCTACGCTTGTAACGAATGAATGAAGTCATTGAATCGAGTTGAGAAAGTGCGCATAATTCGTTACAAACGCTCGAAAATAGAACGAAAAGTTGCAAACAAGTGTTTCACTATTTCAAATAATGACACATGCCACTTTAGTTTCAATATTTTTGTCCCTGGAACAATAATGTCAATTCATATATGACAACATCAAATACAAGTATTAAAACATAATTTAAAGGCAAAATTTGATGTTTGATATAATGACAGATGTCACTTTAGTTTCATCTTTTGATATTGTTGTTCCTTCAATTATTATATCAATTAAAGCATTTCAACATCAAATTCTAGTATTAAAACGTAATTTCAAAGGGAAAACTTAGATTTAGATAGTTCAAGCTATAAAACTGTCAAATAACAATTGACATTGACACATTTAAAACTGTCAATTAATAATTGACATAACCTAGACTGAAAAATGATGATGGCGATTCAAACTTATTTTGACAAAAGTAGATAATCCAACCTCTAAAACTGTCATATAACAATTGAGATAACCTTGACTGAAACAAAAAAAAATGATGTCAAAACAAACTAGCTACGTTTCTTTCATGATACTTGTTCAAAATCTATTAAACGTGTTATTGATTTACATGTAATTTTACTATCTAAATTAGTTATGGATAAAAACTTTTCTTGTTCAAAAATAGTAAATATCTAGAAAAAAAAGTATTTGAGTAATGAAATATTGATTATAATGAATCTTAGAAACGTGTGATGAAAAAGTAAATAGTTTCTTTTGGATTCTTGGAAAAAAATGCTTGAAAAGAACAAAATTAACAATCTTTTCGACACGTTTCCAAGTGTGAATTTTCCAATTCCGGTGCAGATTGCAGCAGCAATCACCAAAGTGAGACTGAGCAATAAATCCGGGCAATCACCATTAGATCTCACCGCAACTGTCGGACCGCTATTTTAATGTTTAAATTACATTTATTGTTCACCGTAAACTTCAAAGAGAAATACGCACGCAAGTTCCTATCTCCCTTCGTCATCCTAGATATTCCACACTGCTCTTCGTCATATTTCATATGCCGGACTCTAAATTTACTCGAGACGAGGAAGAGAAGAGGGCTGAAGACGAGAGTCGGAGAGAGACGTGCAATGAGTTTTTAGAAACGTTTTAGAAACGGCGTCTAAAAGCGAGAATACGAGTTTGTTTGACCCAGAAATTGACCGGTGCATCAAACCAAGAGAGAGAGTTTCTTACCGCTGCACTCGAAGCCGCTTCTTCTTTTCCGTTTCGGAGATGTCAGTGAAAATTCGATTGGCGGGAATTTTGAATATTAAGAAAATTTATCATTTACTTGTTCAATTTTTGAGTTATAATTGATAATTTTCTTGTTGAACATTTAAAATAACATTACTCTATTTCTAAACAGATATTAGATTACGTTTTTTTATAGTAACTTGAGATGTAATAACTGAACTTGACGCACTTCACAAAATTGCTTTGAGTGCAATTTTATGTCTGCACTTACTCACTTTATTTATCATTAACAAGTATGAAGTCGCAACGATTTTAACAGCTTTTCTTTCATAGTTCTACTTTTCCAACAGATTTTAATAGAAATGAACTGATCAAAACCAATTTTATTCGAAATTTGTTTAATGTGTGAATCATGGTTTTTCCACCTTCATATTTCAATATTTACAACATTTACTCATTACTTCATGATTAATTAATAATTATCAATATTTGTTTATATGAAATTGTCACGTATTTCATAACATTAAAGTTTAAAACATTTCTTGGAAAAAATAGACATTTAACAAATAGTCTGCCAAATTTCAGTTGAACCGAAAGAAAAACAGATGAAGATGAAACAAAATAATAAAGCTTCTTTTGTGAAACTTTGTGTAAAATTTAAAACTATATGACAATTTTAACATCTCAATCACTTAAAGCTTAAAAGTCATAAAACTGTCAGTTGGAAATTGTCACAAACTTCAAGATTAAAAGTTTTCTTAAGAGAAGTAGATAGTTCAAAACTGTCAATAAAAATTGACATTGACACAACACTAAAAACTGTCAAATAACAATTGACGTTGTCACAACTGAAAAATGATGATGGCGATTCAAACTTATTTCGACAAAAATAGATAATCCAACCTGTAAAACTGTCATATAACAATTGACATAACCTTGACTGAAACAAAAGAATGAAGGCAAAACAAAATAGCTGATTAAAATCTACAAAATGAGCAATAGATTTACGTGTAATGTTGCTATCAAAAGATGAAAGAAGTATGATTCGTTCGAGCCTGGTGCATTCCAGCGGTTCGCCCAAGTTATTTATCAAAGCGTGAATTGCAATTACTATTCACATTCACTCAGTTGCAAAGTCGGAAAAGTTTTCCGCATTAATTAACGTTCCCCGTCCCCACTTTTGTCCAACTTGACCTCACCGCAGCGTTTTATTACTGAACATTTCGTAAGACGCCTCTGATTGTTTTGAGTTGATGACCAAAATGAGGCGTTCTGCATTCCTCTTACATCATCATGAGAAACATCATCGAAATTCCTGTAGATATTCTTGAAAATTAAGAAATGATGTTTTCATTCTCACTTACATCTTCATTAACTTCGATGTTCCAGTAGATTTCATTAGTAAACGAAGAGGATACATTTCTAATTACATCATCAACATTCCTGTAGATTTTATGAATTAATAAAGAAGTCACATTCCCAATTACATCATCAATATTATCAATTTTTTATGTAGATTTTATGATTTAACAAAGGTTTGAGAATGTGTCTACAAAATTTGCTTATAACATCAAAAAATTAACTGAAAATTAAGTTACAAAACAAATTACTTTGAATTTCGTTTATATCGGAATGTCTATGAAAAGCAGATGTTAAAAATTGAAAATATTTACGTTATCTACGAAACATTTATTATCATAAGAATTATCAAGAGAAAAAAAGCGAAACTTATAAGTAATTCAAAAACAAATTGATCCCCGTTGAATTTTCTATAAGATCAATTTCACCTCTGTTTCCTTCGCACGTCAAGATCTAAATATTCGTTTGAAGTAAAGCAAAGTATACTTAAGTTATTTATACCTAACATAATTGGAATAGAAAACAAACTCTCTAGTTTCACTCCAAGAGAAGAAGCAAAAACAAGGTACACAAACGAATATGCAAGGAAGTAATTACAGCAGTTTTGTGCTCTTAAACACGGCTCATTAATGATAGTTAAGTCGACGCGAATTTAATTAAGCGTTACGTAATCGAGTTTCTAAATATGATTATTAATAAAGAAGCTAACAGAATGAAACGGTTGTTCGTTTTCTAATTGCTTTTTCAGGCTGCAAGATGCAATAGACGAAAATAACCACCACTTGTTTCGTTTATGTGTGCAAGTGTTGATTTGTATTTGTTTGCAATGATCAATTCACAGTTGCGTGTGCTATAAAAATACGACAATTCAAGGCCATAAAAGGCATTCCTGCAATCTTCGACAATCCTATCTTGTGTGTGTTTCGCAAACGCCTCTCTCTACGTCCATTTCAACTACGTACATGTAGTTTGTATGTATCATTGCGTAATCTGTTTACGATTGGTGAGTCAACTTGTGTTGTTATTGTTGTTTGCTAGGCTTTCAAGAGGGGCACATCTCGGATCTGATGACCAAAATTGGACACGAAATTCCACTTACATTTAAAAGAAAAAGCGAACAATTCTGTTATTTAAATACTCATTTAGACACAGAACAATGCAATTATGTTATTGCTTTATTGCATAGTTTTATGTAACCAATTGTCAGTTGTAAGAGTGATGTAATAAATGTCGAAAGTGTCAGATGTCAAATAATCAAATGACAATTGGACTATAACTACAAACTGTTGATTCGAGAATTTTGTATGTACAACTTTGAAAGCGAATTACAGCTAAATGGCTCAAGACACAGGAATAAGTTAATATGCATTACATTCCCCAACTATCCTAGTTTCATAAACATTTTTCAGATCAATTCTACCTGTTATAGTTTCCGAGAAAATCGCTAAAATGTGAAGACACTACCTTTTCGCCTGTAAATTTTTCATTTCTTCAACTTTGACAGCGAATTACAACCAAACGGATTAAGATACAGGAATAAATAAAAATGCGTTACATTCCCCAACTATCCTAGTTTCATAGGCATCTTTCAGATCAACTCTATTATCGTCTCCGAGAAAATCGCAAAAATGTAAGAAGTTTAAGTATTACTTTTTGTATTTACCCACCGATATGTCAACTGTCATATGAAATGTCATAAATGACAGGTTTCAAATGACAAATGTCAAAATTCAAGTGTCATAATCCATAGATTAAAACCTATTAGTTTAAATACATTGAATAATCGTTAAACTATGCTATTACATAAATTAGTAAACAAAAAATACAAGCAAAGTCATTGCCACGAAACTGTGTTTCTTCATTCTTCACTGCGTATTGCGAGGTAATCGATGGATTTCGTTCGATTTCTTTTCCGTTTCTTCGCAGACAACAAGCAGCACCTCGAAATTGGTGGCCCCGAATGAATCAACCTAATTGACACATTGACCGAGAAACACGAAAGCACATCGAAAATCCGTTAGCTTTTCGGTTGCTTCTGGCTGAACGCACACATCCATTTTCCAAATTGATTTCTTCGACCTGAATTCATTAAATATTAATGTTAAATGCACACCCATTCAAAAATCAAATGTAACATTTCTTTCATATTTGTCTTCGTTTTTAATTAATAATTAATTTAGAGAATATTAAGTATGCTGTTGCATTCATTAATTATTGAATAAGTTACAGTTTTTAATTAAATATTGTAATAAATTATTGATTATTGTCTGAGTTTGTGGATACTGTAGATTTGGTTTACTGGAAATTGAGAACAAGTAGAAATCATAGATTGTGCGAACAAAACTGGAAATATCAGAACCAAAATAAAAGGGAGAAAACAGTTCCAAAACAGAACAAAGTAAATTAAGAACAATTATGAAACAATAGTACTAAGAGAATGTGTGAACAAAAGTGGAAAAAAATAAGACAGGACAAGAAATATCAGAACCAAAAAGTAGGAGAATAGTACCAAAACAGGATAAAGTAAAAACATAACAAGAAAAATCATAGACTATGTGAACAAAACTGGAAATATCAGAACCAAAATAAAGGGGGGGAAAACAGCACCAAAACAGAACAAAGTAAATTAAGAACAATTATGAAACAAGAGTACTGACAGAATGTGTGAACAAAAGTGGAAAAAAATAAAACAGGACAAGCAATATCAGAACCAAAAAGTAGGAGAATAGTACCAAAACATGACAAAGTAAAAACAGAACACGAAAAATCATAGATTGTGCGAACAAAACTGGAAATATCAGAATCAAAATAACGGGGAAGAAAACAGTACTAAAACAGAACAAAGTAAATTAAGAACAATTATAAAACAAGAGGAATGAGAGAATGTGTGAACAAAAGTGGAAAAAATAAAACAGGACAAAAAATATCAGAACCAAAAAGTAGGAGAATAGTACCAAAACAGGACAAAGTAAAAACAGAACAAAAAAAATCATACATAATGTGAACAAAACTGGAAATATCAGAACCAGAAAAAAGAGGGGAGAACAGTACCAAAAAAGAACAAAGTAAATTGAGAACAACTGTAAAACAAGAGGAATGAGAGAATGTGTGAATAGAACTGGAAAAAATGAAACAGGACAAGAAATATCAGAACCAAAAAGTAGGAGAATAGTACCAAAACAGGACAAAGTAAAAACAGAATAAAAACAATCATAAATAATGTGAACAAAACTGGAAATATCAGAACCAGAAAAAAGAGGGGAGAACAGTACCAAAACAGAACAAAGTAAATTGAGAACAATTATAAAACAAGAGTACTGAGAGAATGTGTGAACAAAAGTGGAAAAAATATGAATCAAAAAGTAGGAGACTAGTACCAAAACTGGACAAAGTAAAAACAGAACAAGAAATATCAGAACCAAAAAGAAGGAGAATGGTACTAAAACTACATTTTTTTTATCTAAATTATACAATTGTACAAATTGATGAACATTAATGAACAAGTGAAATGCAGACATCATCAATCAAACTGTGGAAACACGACGAAAATGCATCAAAGGGTAATTCTCTTTGAAAAATACATGTGAAACGTAATCTGGGTCATGAATAAGAAACGTTCGTTAACAGAACAAAAAAAAACGAAGTAGAAAGAAGGTGGACAGAGTAACAGCAATTCCTTGAATAGTTAATACGTTAAAGTGTACAGCAGACTATTGATCTTGAAAATTCCCAACTTACATACATTATTTACTTTGAACGAAAATGATGCATCGATCCACGACGAGATGGACGATCAATTGCAGCAATTTCCCTAACAACGTACTGTTATCCCTCATCATTCTGTCACTATGACAACAAGGCAATAGGAAACGTAACCAGAATGATTCAATGAGTGCACACAGTTCTAATCATAGTTTTGCAATTTCCTTCACTTATTCTTATTATTCATTCATATTTCGAGAATTTATGCTTAAATACAAATTCTTAGAAAGTTGATAAAACTTTAGTCAATAATATTTATTTAAAAAACTATTCTAAAATACATTTTTTTTTTCAAAATTAATTCCTGAAAATTGCCTAAAGTCAAAAGAAAAGCAATATTTTCTCTTAAAATTGAAAGAAATGTTTTCGAAATTATTAATTACTTTTCTCTACTCCACTCTAATTACAAATAGAAAAGAATTACAAACAACAAATCACTCTTCGATCATCTTAATTGTATGCACTTTGCACATCGATTTCTTTTTTATTGTTTCTGAGAAATTCACTCACTATTTTACCTACTCGTTTCTTGAATCATTGCGTAATAGATGGGAGGGAAAGCCGTGCAAATTTGTACGTTATCATTTTTCAACGTATACAATTACATTTTCTAGACTACTTTCAGTTACTTGCACGGCGTATTCATTATAATCATACTTGTTTATACATACACTCACTCAGAAATTGGCAAACCAACTACTTTCAAATGCAATTACGCAATTCATTTTACTTTATATACTTTGTAAACAAACAGTAATTTCAATCATTTCAAACAGTCTCTAATTAAAAATCGATAATAAATAAACTGTAGCTACTTTTTAAGTTAATTACATGCCAAATTGTTATTTTTTACATTAGTTTCTTTAATATTTAAACTATTGTATACCCAATTAACTAAATAACAAATTAAGTAATTTCTTAAAAGTTTATTAATGAATTTAGCTAAATTCTATACAAATTCATTAAATTTGATAGGATTCTATTAATGTCACATATTTTCTCATGGAAATAATAGTCTGTCATTTACTTGTCATCTGTCATTGAAGAATACATTATACGTGTCTTGATTGTAAACAACATAATTGAATTCATTTCATTTGATTCTATTGGTCTCATATATGAAATATCACACAAAACGACATGGAAATAGAAATCTGTCATCAAACTGTCATTAGTTATGTCTAATATTGTTTACGTGTCTTCGAATCTGACATCTGTCAAATTGTCGTCTGTCAGCTGTCAAACTATTAGTTTTCAAACTGTCAGTTGTCAAATTGTCAGTTGTCAAGCTGTCAAACTGTCAGCTGTCAAACTGTCAGCTGTCAAACTGTCAGCTGTCAAACTGTCAGCTGTCAAACACTTACTGACAAATATTTAAAGTTTCTAGTAGTGTATACGAAACTTAACTCTGTTCAAGCTGATTAAATTACATGTATTTTCTCATGGCAACAGTAATTAATCATAAATCTGTCATTGAGAAATAGCTTGCTAATGCCATCTCTTGAGAATGGAATCAGTGGGTACGATTAAATCACGTCGGTTTTAATTTGCGTACAGCGAACAATGGAAGAATACAAACGGAAAACAGGTTAAAGATTCTTCCGTTAATCATCTTCAAAGTGAGGAAGTTACGTTTGAACTGTGTCGCAAGTGGTCACGTGTGTCGCAAGAAGTCGCGTGTGTCTCCGTTTGCACGAGCTCTGCACACGATGAATAGCAACAGGAGATCGAGGAAACGACGACGAAAGAAGTGGGTGGAAGAGATCGGCTGTGGTGTTTGGTTTTGTTGATGATGGTTGTGTATTTTGCATGGAAGTGTGTCGTCACAGCCTCTGTACTTCTATGCAAATCACTTTCGCGCCTCTTTCCAGAAGACGCCCACGATCCACCTCCTACTTTTACCATTTGGAAGTTGAGAATCGAAGATCTGCGTGGGCTCCACACACTTGTTTTTGTTTATTCATTTTTTTTTGTTTCGTCTTGTTTTCGTCATCGTTCGCCGCCTTTTCGTTTCTTCGAGCGCGGTTATTAACACTATGTTTGGGCGCATTCATTTCGTTACTCATTCACAAGAAAAAGGAACATGAGGAAATTTAGTTGTCCAAATATATTATTAATTTATTTTAATTAAATCACAACTATTTTCATTCATCTATTTTTGATTACAACTTATGTAACTAGATTGTTAAACAAGTCGAATATTTTAGATTAAGTTGGAGTAGCAATTACTTATAGCAGAATTTTAAAAAATACACGTTTCTTAAACTGTTTACGCATCTTAATTCACAAATTTAAGTTAAAGTACCAATAACTTACAGAAGAAACTTAAAAATACAAGTTTAAACAACTTAATTATAAATTTAAGTTTGAGAACTAATTGCTTACAGAATGAACAATACTAGTTTATACAACTTAATTATAAATTTAACATTGAGAACCAATTACTTACAGAAGGAACTTAAAAATACAAGTTTAAACAATTTAGTTATAAATTTAAGTTTAAGAACTAATTACTTACAGAAGGAACTTAAAAATACAAGTTTCAATAACTGAATTATAAATTTAAGTTTAAGAAATAATTACTTACAGAAGGAACTTTATAATGAAGTAAATGCAAGTTTAAACAACTTAATTATAAATTTAACTTTGAGAACCAATTACCTACAGAATGAACTTAAAAATACTAGTTTATACAACTTAATTATAAATTTAAGTTGGAGCATCACTTACTTATAAAAGGAAGTTGAAAAATCAAAGTTTCTTAAACTGTTTACACACCTTAATTCTCAAATTTAAGTTAAAGTAACAATTACTTATAGAATGAAGTTAAAATATACAAGTTTCTTACATTGTCTACAAACCATAATTATAAATTTAAGTTAGAGTAGCAATTATTCTAAAAGATACAAGTTTTCACGTCTTAATTCTAAGTTTAAGTTGCAGTAACAATTACTTATAGAAGGAAGTTAAACACTAAAAGTTTATACCCCTCAATTCAGAATTTGAATTGAAGTACTAATTTGTTGTTTCTTACAGTGTTAACTTAGCTTAATTCTAAAGAAAAGTCAGTAAAACTAATGGAAAACTATTATTTTCAATAACTATTCATGTAGACAACTATAATAATTGAAATGTATAATTTAAGTTGGTACTAGTTTCTTTTTCATGTAGAATTTTATATCTACTAACTATATATATATATTTGATAGATCTTTTAAAGTTTAAGTTGATTTAGTACTTGAGATGTAATTACCTATATAAGTAGGAAAATATCAAAAATGTAGAAGTTTCTCGAAATATCTAGAATTTCAATTCACAATTCTTATTTAAGGTATCAATAGCCTATTGGTACAAACTTTATAATTACAAAGAAACTAAATATAGTTACATAATTTAAGTTGGTACAATCGTTTAAAACAAAAATTGAAACTTAAACAAATTCGTATTTTACACATCTCGTGATTCGCTTTAGCGCCACGACGTTAAACGAAGCACAATGCAATCGTTCACACTCCGATGTATCCTCTCGCCTTCGAATTACATTTTATAACCCTTTGGATTAAGGATACAACACATTTGGTTTATTACTATGTATAATATTGGTACCAACTCTATAATTATACAGAAACTAAATAGTTACATAATTTAAGTTGGTAGAATCGTTTGAAATAAAAATTAAAACTTAAAGGAATTCATATTTTACACATCTTGTGATTCGCTTTAGTTCCACGACGTTAAACGAAGCACAATGCAATCGTTCACACTCCGCTTTATCCTCTCGCCTTCGAATTACGTTTTATAACCCTTTGGATTAAGGATACAACAAATTTTGTTTATTACTATTTATAATATTAGTACCAACTCTATAATTACAAAGAAACTAAATATAGTTACATAATTTAAGTTGGTACAATCTTATAAAACAAAAATTGAAACTTAATGGAATTCGTATTTTACACATCTCGTGATTCGCTTTAGCGCCACGACGTTAAACGAAGCACAATGCAATCGTTCACACTCCGCTTTATCCTCTCGCCTTCGGATTACGTGTTTTTCTTTCTTTATATGACCGCTTGTTACCAATTAGCGTGCAACGGGACTTCTCCATACGAGAGAAAGAGAGAGAGAGAGACCCAATTCCGTTTACATACGAAAATACCGAAGTTTGCCGCGTGAAATTATGGCGAACAGCTGTAAAGGCAAAGCCAACTAACTGTACAACGATATAAAGGAAAAAATATAATAATAAATATATAAATTACAATGGAATTACGATGAGGAACGCCTCCAAAGAGACGTGACAATATTTCTGCATTTCATAGAGAATATTAATAAACGCATGGTCTTCTAGAAGCTACTTTATGGTGAAAGTTTCTTGACTTAGTTTATATTTAGAACAATTGTTGTTTCATATTAATATTTAGATGAAATTAAGTGCTTTTTAATGATTTATTAGAAAATTTATGGTCATTAGCCCTTTGCAGCAATAGCAATGTATTTCATTTACCTTTTTCTTTGTATTTCTTTGTTACTAATTTCTTGAGTTTATTGTTGTTACAATTAGTGTTATTATTAGAAGAAAGTAGAAATCGTTGCAAAACCAAATCCCCTTTTAGTCGCCTTTTACGACAAGCAGGAGTTACTTTGGCCAAATTCGTAGACCCTGACCAAAGGGCAACATTCTTGCATGTATCTGGTAGAAAAATCTAAAAAATGGGCAGAAAAACCTATGATCTACAGCCCTTTGCAGCAATAGGATTAATTTCTTTGTATTTCTTAACTTAGTTCTGGATATTTTTGTAATTTAGAAGCATTGTTATTTGATATTTAGATTAGATAATGTTGTTTTACATCTTGTAATATCAAAGAATGAATTGAGTGTAACCGTAAACAGATTTGGTTTATTTTCAACTGAATGATTCACATTGGAAGCAACAAATAAACCGTGACGATTTTTCTATTATTATTAGTTGTTTTTTTATTTGTATGTAATTCGCAACGCAAAACCGAACGGAAAACAAAGCTGAAAATAAAGATAAATGCCGATTGGTGTGGTAGGAAGTGTTGATAATAACATGTGTATGGTTTAACGTTTATAATGTAATAAAAAAAAACATAGAGAGAAATAGAATTGGAAAATGCGTTTTCCGAGGATTTCTATTTTCGCATTCGCTGAACAATATAAATAATGACACGGAGGGAATACAAAAGCAGCGAAATCTTTTCGGTTTCGGGTTTTATTAAGAAGTATTATTAAATTTGTTGGACGGAGTCCAGTCCAGACGGGTTAAAAATACTGCACGCACAGGCAAGGAGGATGGCTTCTTCCAACTGCACTGGGTCACATCCACTTTGCACGTTTTACTATTAACACTTCGGGTTTATTGCCTTCGAAAATAACAATCTTCAAAGCTGTATTTGTTGTTTAACAGTTTAAGTTACAATTAGCTAAAAAGGATAAGTCATTTTGTATAGCTATTAACGTTGAAATCTGTATTCATTTTCAAAAGTTTCGTTAGAAAAAAAACTAGTTTATTAATTATTCGTTTGTGATTTATGCAATTATTACTGAAACTAGCAAATTTTGTCTGAAGAAATGATAATAAATGATTTTTTTTGTAATTACTGCTGAAATTTGTTGAAATCAAATCCAGTAAATGTGTGTTTTTTTTTACTGAAATCGGATGAAATTTACAAATTAGAAACAGTAATTGTCAATGCGACATTTTTATTGACAAGTAATGAGTTGTCATGGATACTAGATGAATCTAACCTAAATTACTGAAAGGATTAATGGAAATACTGAAATTTTGACACATTAAGATGAGTCGGAACTAATAGTTGTTTATTGAAATCAAAAGAAAATAATGACATGTTGTCATAGTTACCAGATGACATTAACCTACATTACTTTAAGGATCAATGCAAATACTGAAATATTGACACATTCAGAGGGGGTCATAACTATAATAATTATGTAATGAAATCAAAATAAAAAACGAATTGTTTGTTGTAGAAACTAACCTAAATTTCCATAAGAATCATTGAGAATACTCAAATAATGACACATTAGTCAGAACTGTTAATTATTTATTGAAATTAAGAGAATGAACCAGTTAAATTATCAATGAAAATACTCAAATATTATCAAATCAAGATCAAGTTACGAGTAATAATCATTTAATTAAGTAAAGATAAACCAATGAATTTTCATAGATTAATTTAATCTAAATTTCTGTTAGAATCATTGAAAACAACACATAATTTCCAAACAAATTGAGATCATTCAGAACAACTGTTAATTATTTATTAAAATCTAGAGAAAAGTATGACATGTTTACATTTGAAATTTGAAAATCAGTCATAACTAATGATTATTTATTAAAATTTGGCGTTAATTTAATTTTAAAAAAGTAATTAATTTCGCTTTATCATTGAAAGTATTACAACAAAACTTAAAAGAAAATAGTATTGAAACAAAAATTGTAATTTGAAACAACTGGAACATATAGTTTGAATATTAAGCTTATGTAACAATTGAGTCACTCAATTTAGACGTTGTAATTAAGGACACCATTCTTCATCGGTCATCGACAGATCTAAAGGTGCACTAAGCCTTACATAATTACATGTCAGGAGTCACGACTCGTCTAATTGACTTTGACAGTTGATACTCCTTGTGACGCATGATTTGACATAACCTACGCAATGCGAAATAGATTTGGTCATATCCAGATGAACGCTCGATTACATCAGTTGTTACGAATGACGTTTGACTCATGTCTGAACTAGTGGGCTGAATGCTTCATTTACTTAGTTTACTTTCATATTTGATTAAATGTTTACTTCTAATTTACAAGTGTTCATTTATATAATCACATTCAATCACTGTTGTTTGATAAAAAAAATTGGCAACTTCTAACTTGTCATGTATAATGTAACAACACCAAAATGTATTAATGAATAAAATTGACAATTTGCTGATTTTCGTTCATTTACTTTACATATTACTAATTATTTCATAACTTCTTTAGTCTTTCTTAATTACTTATTTTATTTAATTAAAAGTTTACTATCTAGTTTACAAGTGTTCATTTATATAATCACATTTATTCACTGCTGTTTGTTCAAAAAAAAAGACAACTTCTAACTTGTCATGTGTAATGTAACAACATCAAAAAGTGTTAATGGATTAAGTTGACAATTTGCTAATTTTCGTTAATTTACTTTACATATTTCTAATTATTTCATAACTTCTTTAGTCTTTATTATTTACTTATTTTACCTTGTTATTTAATTAAAAGTTTACTACCTAGTTTACAAGTGTTCATTTATATAATCTCACTTAATCACTCCTGTTTGTTCAAATAAAAAATGGCAACTTCTAACTTGTCATGTGTAATGTAACAACATCAAAAAGTATTAATGAATTAAGTTGACAATTTGCTGATTATCGTTAATTTACTTTACATATTACTAATTATTTCATAACTTCTTTAGTCTTTATTATTTACTTATTTTACTTTGTTACTTAATTCAAAGTTTACTATCTAGTTTATAAGTGTTCATTTATGTAATCACATTCATTCTCTGTTGCTTGTTAAAAAAATTATCAACTTTTATCTTGTCATGTGTAATGTAACAACTTCAAAAAAGTATTAATGACTTAAGTTCATGTATAAAACAAATATTTTACTTTGTTACTTAATCAAAAGTTTACTATCTAGTTTATAAGTGTTCATTTATGTAATCACATTCATTCTCTGTTGCTTGTTAAAAAAAATATCAACTTCTAACTTGTCATGTGTAATGTAACAACTTCAAAAAGTATTAATGACTTAAGTTGATTCATAAAACAAAAATTTTACTTTGTTACTTAATTAAAAGTTTACTATCTAGTTTACAAGTGTTCATTTATGTAATCACATTCATTATCTGTTGCTTGTTAAACAAATAGTCAACTTCTAACTTGTCATGTGTAATGTAACAACTTCAAAAAAGTATTAATGACTTAAGTTGATGCATAAAACAATGATTTTACTAGATCATCAATTATAGAATATTCAATAAGTTTCTGATCAATAGGTTTAGGTATACAATTTGGTTACCTAGTAACTAAGATTTCAATAGAAATACGTAGAAGTTTTATATCAGAAATGGTTGAAAGAAACAATATTATATACTTGAATTTGGCCTAGTTATTTGGTACCTAGTAATTAGTATGTAAGTGTGGATAATCTCTGAATATATTATAGATAATCTTTTTTGAAAATTTGAAGCTCAAAAACGAATATTTAAGTTTGAACAACAGCAAAAAAAACAAGTAAATTAAAAAGAACAACTGTTGTTCGATGCACATGATCTCTGCGTAAAAGTGAGGCCAGAAAGAGGCAATCAAGTCTGTTGACCCCGGAGACTCGGAATTGCAGGTGCGGTCTGCACTTTCCGTTACGCGTCGGACCCGGAAACGCCACCATTGTTGCATCGTAAACCGGAAACGCAAAATACACACCGTGCAAACAGACGACGCAGCAACAAGTTCGCCAAATTCGTAGCGATTATTAATGCGTATTGAGGTCGTACGTTCATTAAATTATATTTTTTGCATTCTTCGTTTCGTTTCATTGCTACATTAATTAACTAATGTGGAACGCGCCGCTACGTATTCAAATTCGCTCCAATTAGCTCTAAATTGGACGAATATTACGTTTTAATTTCGTTGTCTCTCTTTCCACAGATAATTGGCATAATCTGCATGTCCCTGGCGTCACCCGCATTCAGATCCGGCACCCACTTCTTCTTGTTCGTCGTCACGATCAGCTTCATCGGAAGTCTGATCTGGATGTTCGTCCGCGTCTTGGGGATCAGGGAAGCCCTCACCTTGCCCATCGATTGGGTCCTATCCGTAAACATCATGAAAACACCACGCATCGGCCAAACCAATTAAGTGATTGCAATGTTTCAGGAATTCGCAAACACCGGAATCTGCTCTGTCCTCTACGGAATCGCCTTCATCGTCCAATTGGTGGTTTGGTCGACACCTGCCAGCAATTACAGGACAGTTAACATAATCGCTGGTGTAAGTACAATTTGAAAAGTTAAACTAAATAACGTTGAACACTTTGATGATCATGCATTTTTACGTATATTATATAAATCTGCAGTTCCAAATGCAAATCTTCATATTTACATCGATCTTGAGTTATTAAAGAATAGAAAGGACTTCTATATACTTCCTAAACTTCATTAGTTTCTTTACAAATCAATATTAAAGAAAACGAATAACATCAAACATTTTGGCTTCTATTGCCAAAATCAACAGTTTTCAACCAAAATCTGAAAAAGCATAGAAATCATAAATAATCAAGGAATTAAATGAACCTAAATACTCGTATATAACTATATTTCTTTGTGTGTAATTCAATGAGAAACTTTGGTGATTCATTTTTTGACAAAAATACGTTTATTAACAAATTCAAGACTTTTCAATAGTATCCCTAATATAATTAATAATCTTGAATATTCACTGTTTAAAATGAGCCTAAATGTATTTTTGTCATCCCTTTGGTTTCTTCGCAATTAAATATTAAACTTTAGAAATATTTGAAAATTTGTGCATTGTGTAAATTGGGTTGCCTATAATAAAACTTCCTAAAACAATGTTATTATATTGAAATTTAATAGAAAATGATTTTAACTTTCATAAACTATGCATATTTATTAATTGCTTATATTCATTCATTAATTAGAATTATCTTTTAGAAAAAGTTTAATATCAAAACAAAAGGTCAGTAAATGTAATTAATTGCATGCGTTTTGTGGAAATTGCTTAAAAGTGCTTGGGATTATTGAGGAAAAGGGCAACAAGTTTTATGGATGATTTATGGAAGGAAAATTGCATGTGAAAGCTTTAAGGAAGAAGCGTCCACATTGGAGTGAAGAAGGAAAGGTCGACTTGCAGAATTTGAGAATAAACACAACGTTACGTAAATAATAAAGAAACGCTGCAAGTAAAATGGGAATGGCTAATGAATAGTCAAACATTTCCAACGCATCTTCAAACACTAATTGCGTAAAATACCGTTTAAACGTATCGTGGTAATTAATTCAGTATTGTAAAGTGTGAAGAAATATTGAAAAAAAATGTACTTTCAAGTTGATAAATTGTATATAAATGTTTAGTAAAACTTATGTAATTTCTTAAAGTATAAGAAAATGCATATAAAATTGATCAATTGAATACAGTATAAACATTTCATGGCAATTAATTCAGTGCTGTAAAGTGTGGAGAAGTATTGAAAAGTTCTTTACTTTCAAATTGAAAAATTGTATATAAAAGTTCATAAATGTTTAGTAAAACTTATACAATTTCTTAAAGTATAAGAAAATGCGTATAAAATTGATTAATGAAATACTGTATAAACATTTCATGGGAATTCATTCAGTATTTTAAAGTGTGGAGAAATATTTAAAAAGTTCTTTACTTTCAAACTGAAAAATTGTATATAAAAGTTTATAAATGTTTAGTAAAACTTAAATAATTTCTTAAAGTATAAGAAAATGCGTATAAAATTGATCAATGGAATACTGTATAAACATTTCATGGGAATTCATTCAGTATTTTAAAGTGTGGAGAAATATTTGAAAAATTCTTTACTTGCAAACTGAAAAATTGTATATAAAAGTTTATAAATGTTTAGTAAAACTCATATAATTTCTTAAAATATAAGAAAATGCGTATAAAATTGATCAATTGAATACAGTATAAACATTTCATGGCAATTAATTCAGTGCTGTAAAGTGTGAAGAAGTATCTAAAAGTTCTTTACTTTCAAACTGAAAAATTGTATATAAAAGTTCATAAATGTTTAGTAAAACTTATATAATTTCTTAAAGTATAAGAAAATGCCTATAAAATTGATCAATTGAATACAGTATAAACATTTCATGGCAATTGATTCAGTGCTGTAAAGTGTGGAGAAATGTTTGAAAAGTTTTCTACTTTCAAACTGAAAAATTGTATATAAAAATGTATAAATGTTTAGTAAAACTTATATAATTTCTTAAATTATAAGAAAATGCGTATAAAATTGATCAATGGAATACAGTATAAACATTTCATGGCAATTGATTCAGTGCTGTAAAGTGTGGAGAAATGTTTGAAAAGTTCTTTACTTTCAAACTGAAAAATTGTATATAAAAGTTCATAAATGTTCAGTAAAACTTATATAATTTCTTAAAGTATAAGAAAATACATACAAAATTGATCAATGGAATACAGTATAAACATTTCATGGCAATTAATTCAGTATTGTAAAGTGTGAAGAACAATTGAAAAGTTCTTTACTTTCAAACTGAAAAATTGTATATAAAAATGTATAAATGTTTAGTAAAACTTACATAATTTCTTAAAGTATAAGAAAATGCATATAAAGTTGATTAATTCTAGTTATTAATTGCTTATTTTGTTGGGATATTTTGAAGATTTTTGTTGCAATAATTCATATAAATAAATGTATACAAAATTACCTTTTTTTTATAAAAAATGATAATGTTTTTTTCATAAATTAATACATTCATAATTGATTATATTATTGTTTAAAATTCTAAATAAATATTATCAAATTTGAATAGTTAAAAGTTTGTCAAATATGTTTTTGTAAATGCATTTCGAAAAATGTATTAATTACATAATTTTTCTTTGTGTTTTAGGTGTTTGGAATCTTCAACACTTTAGTGTACGGAATCGAGACATACCTCCTCCACAAGCAGTGGAAGAGCACGAGGGTAGCGAACTAAGAAAATTCCCACCTGAAAAACGAAGTCTAAATTTAACGTGTAAACACACAAATTTCATTATAAATTATTGTATTTTGTTTGTTTGTTTCTTTCTTTCTTTTTATCAATTATGGCCTTTCACCAACCACGTGTTTATAATTAATACATTATATACTCTTCTTTCTCTTTGTTTACGTAATAATTAATTATTATTAATAACTCTCTCTCTCTCGTTTAAGATTATACATAAATATATTTATTTGACTGAATCAACGATGCAAGGGGAGAATCGTCCCCGAAACGTAGGGATGTTTTTCATTTTCCTGTTGGTATTGAAACACGAAACAAAGCAAAACAAAAATTAGAAGAAAATACTTAAAGATAACTCAATTTTTTCAAATATCATAATAATTATCAATTATTTTGTTTGGCAATTTTATTCGTATTGTTTTTTTTTGTTCATGTAATATTTTGTTTTCTCTTTTCACTCACATACCAATAATTAAGAGGTTTTTTTTATTGTAACTTACTGTAAATGAGATAGAAACGATGCGGACTAAATTACACTACGAAAGTACACACACACAGCAAAAATGCATTCACAAATACACCGAAAACACACACACAAACTTTTCAATTAATGTACCTAATCATTTATTAAATGTAATGTTATATAGTTTATGAATAAATATTATTTAATTTATGTGTATTTATTATTACTACTAACAATGCTTTTAACTAATAGAATCTTTCAGGTAAAAATTGAAGATGAAAAACTTGATCTACAATTAACAGCAAATCACTTTAAGACTTAAGAAAGACGTTTAGACTAGATGAAGATGATTTTACCAAACCAAAGAAAGTCAAATGCTTTAAGCTCTAAGTTACTAATAAGTACATTTGGTAACATAAGTATACTTAGTGTAGTAACTTTGAATATATAATTAACAGAACACAAAGAAACTAATTTATTAATAATTAAATGAAATGTATTATAATGAATTTTGATTAAATGATTGATTTTGTCTAAGAAATTTACTATGAAGAAAAATGTGTTTTGAAATCAACTTTACTATGAAATAAATATAGTGAAAATGATGTAAATGATGGGAGATGAAAAGAAGGTATTTGTAAATTATGGTGGGGCACTTTAGCAATAGATAATTATTTTCATAAGCATAAACAAAGTATAAATTCCAGTGGAAAAGCAAACAGTTTTCCAATAATAAGCGAAGTATAAATATAAGTTTGCGAAGGATGAACTAACATAAATATAAGAATGTGAAAATCTGTGTTAGAAAAACGTTTAACTTTTGATGCACATAGAATTTCCTGAAAATTAAACCACAATTGAAATGAAATTTTCAATTTGACATTGCATTTTCGCCTGTTAATTTGTCGTTTCTTCAATTTTGAGAGCTAATTACAGCCAAACGACTCAAGACACAGCAATAAGTGAATATGCGTTACATTACCCAATTATCCTAGTTTCATAAACATCGTTTAGATCTGTACTATCTGTTATAGTTTCCGAGAAAATCGCTATAATGTGAAGACACTGCATTTCCGGCTGTTTTGTTTCATATCTTTAAATTTGAGAGCTAATTACAGCCAAACAGCTCAAAACACAAGAATAAATTAAAATACGTTACATTCTCCAATTATCCTAGTTTCATAAGCATCTTTCAGATCCATTCTATCTATTATAGTCTCGGAGAAAATCGATATAATGAGAAGACATTGCTTTTTGCCTGTTAATTTGTCGTTTCTTCAAATTTGAGAACTAATTACAGACAAACGACTCAAGACACATGAATAAATTAATATGCGTTACATTTTCCAAATATTCTAGTTTCATAAGCATCTTTCAGATCTATTCTGTCTATTATAGTCTCCGAGAAAATCGCAAAAATGTGAAAACATTGCTTTTTTTGCTTGTTAATTTTTCATTTCTTCAAGTTTGACAGCGAATTGCAGCCAAACGGCTGTAGACACAGCAATAAGTGAATATGCGTTACATTCCTCAATTATCCTAGTTTCATATGCATCTTTTAGATCAATTCTATCTGTTATAGTCTCTGAGAAAATCGCTAAAATGTGAAGACATTGCTTTTTCGCCTGTTAATTTTTCATTTCTTAAAATTGACAGCGATTTACAGCCAAACGGCTCTAGACACAGCAATAAGTGAATATGCGTTACATTCCTCAATTATCCTAGTTTCATATGCATCTTT
>JAFMTC010000219.1:277627-289635 GCA_018845635.1 Nicrophorus orbicollis
AATTACGTAATCGCATCACGTCACGACCGAATGAATTGAAGGCGTCTATTTTCGCGATGACCCAAATGCGTGCGTGTGCGTGCGAATTGTTGTCCTTTTCGCCGTACGATAAAATGAAAATGCATAGAATCTAGGTCATAACAATAAGACGAGATAAAATGGATAATTGCACTTGTAATTTTCCTTAAGTCACTCAATGTTAACAATGCAAGAGTTGCGTGCAATTTTCAACATGTTCTGTAATTGTTGTAGAATCAAGTTAGTCTTGGACATGACGTAAACTTTGTAAGAGTTGTTTAATTTTTCAAGTTGAATAATCCTTTCAAAATAGTTGAAAAACTACGTAAATGCATCATTTTGAATAGGTCAAACTTACATGTTACCTACGCAAAATCCACCAATGCCAATGTTATTAATAAACAGTACTTAACTTACATAATTTGTTTCATAATAGTTTTACCCATTTTTTATTATAAATTTAAAAGTTTTACGCAACATTAATGCCATACTCGGAAATTGTCAAGTAACATGTTAAAAGTAATTGTCTTAACGTTTTATTTAATTACTAGTGCTATTTAGATAATTAAAGATACATTTTGTAGGCAAAACTTGCATTTCAATGGTCATTTCAGTATATTTCATTTATAAATAGCATTTAACTACCAATATATGCACTTAGTAACCATTTTCCATGTGCAAAAGTAATTATTTTTTACTCAACATTAATGCAATACTTGTCAAGTAACATATTAAAAAAAAAACAAGATTTACATAACTTATATATTATATTTAACTTACTTACAAAGACGTGTGTTCTTTGTGTCTTATTCTATTATATTTACTGTAAATATTTATAATGTAAGTATTTATTAATCAATATTATAATTAACAGAAAATTTTATATGCAAATTACTAAGAGTAATTCGTAATTAATAAAAGTTTTAAGCAAGAAATTAGCAAAGAAAAATGTATACTTTCCTTATTTATTTGACCTAGAATTACGAATAAGCGTGATGTCACTTTTAGCTAATTTCTTCGTATTTGTAGAAGTGATGTGAACGAAATGTGAGCCACATCCAATTTTAGAGCATTGTCTAATCTTACAATTATCTTTCAATTTGCAGATTTTGGGAATCGTCGTCGTCGGTCTACTGGGTCACTACCACAAGACGTTTTACTACACCCATGAGATTTTCTTCCTGCTGATGGCTGTGACGTTTCTTGTAGCAACCTTCCTGCTTCTTCTCTCCTGCCTCACCTCGATTTCCACTGCTTCGATCATCAGCAAGACGTCTTACGTAAGATCAAAGAGTTTACCTGCGAGCATATTCTCATGATTGATTTCATCTTATTATTGCAGGAAGTGATCTACCACGGAGCGGCCTTCATTATGTACATTGCTGCAAGCATCGCTTTCCTCGTCAAAGTCAGTGATAGCAGACGCAGCGGAAGCTACGAACCGGATATGGCAGCAGGAGTGAGTATCCAATTAAGACATCTACAAAAGAAATTAACAACATCCATTTCACAATTGCCAATCAAATAGTACTTATATTATCTGTAATAAAGACAATAATAGAACTTTATATTTACATTGACATTTGCTTAACCGTCAAATGTCATTTATGCAAACGTCGTAATTGGCAAGAAACACTAGGAATATGTCAACAAATTTGTGTGTATTGAAATACTTAGAAGACTTACAATTTCTTCATAACATTGATTAAATATGTAATTTTAATATCTAATTAACATTATGACATTTGATTAAACGTCAATGTCAAATGTATTTGGTACACAATTATGACATTTGATTAAACGTCAATGTCAAATGTATTTGGTACACAATTATGACATTTGCTTAAACGTCAATATTTAAGTAAATGTCATAATTTATGTAATTAGCAAGAAAAATAGGAATAAAAGTAATCAATAAGTTTGTGTATATTGAAACAATCTCTTCATAACATTGATGAAATATATAATTTTAATATTAAAGTAACTAGTTAATTAATTACCAAATTTTGACATTTCATTAAACGTCAATGTCAAATGTTTTTGTCACATAATTATTGCAGTTAATTAACCGTCAATATTTATAGAAATTTCATAATCATACATTCATTTTTTCTTAGTTTCATAAATTAGGAGCAAATAATTAACAAAATTTACATAAAAGTAAATAAATCAATATAATAAATATTAATCATTTATTGTTTCCATAGTAATGACAGTTAATAATCAAAATTACCAGTGCAAAAGACGATTATCTAACCAACTTCTTTTTCATTTGTTTCAGTCTATTGGATTGGCCATCGCAGTTCTCTACCTCTTCAGCACGGTTTTGGCGCAGAGATCGTACAGGGGACTCTAAATCGTCTTACTTTTATATACAAATATAAATTTAAACATAGATTAGTTGAAGCTTTCCGCTTAACAGATGCATTTGAACGAACGTATTAACGATTTTATAGTATTGTTACGCAATTCCTCTTTTTACGTAACTTTCTGTATTGTATTTATTCGGATGATGATTTTTTATATATATAATGTGTACACAAAACGGAAAGAATCTCGTGTCCAAAGCGTCAATCGATGTGCCTTAAATGTTCGCTTTTTTTATATAATCGTTGTATTTTCATCTCTTGATAATTCAATGTGTCTTCATAATTTCTTGTACTAATTTTGTAATAAAAAGTGTACTGTATATTTATTGTAATTAGTGTTTAAGTGTGATCATTCAATAAACGAATATTATATTAAGTAATTAAATATCATATTTTTCTTTTCATTAAAAATATATAATAACAGAAAGAAGTTTATCAAAGCAATTTTGAAGGACAATTTTTTTCTTAAATTGTCAAAACTCAAAATTAAAGGTGACAATCAAAAAAACAAATTTGACAGATTGTAATTGAAGGGCGTAACACAAATCTGACCATTGGAAAGACTATAGTTTTATCTTCAAAATGCATATATAATTATCTAATTAACATACGTTATTATCGAGTAATTAATGAAAATCTGATGACATGTTTTGTCAATACAAAAATGTAGTGATTATAACTGTTGTATGGTTAACACAAATGTAGCAATTAGACCATTAGAAAGACAGTAGTTTTATGTTTTAAATGCACTTTTAATTCTCTAATTAGCATACGTTATTATTGAATAATTACATAAAGACAACGCATTTTCAAATTGATAACTCATTACATGTTTTCCATAATTCAATGTTATTTCACGTTTATTTATGTTAACATATGTTATAACATTAGTAATGTTCATTTTGGATATTTTATGTACAGGAAATGGCTTCAACGATTCCAAATAAAGAATATTTTGATTGTGAAACTCATGTAAACTGTTTATGTGACCAATATTCAAATCATTCGTTCTTTGTTAAACCTCTAATTACATTGTGAAAGCTATGTACATTATTACTCATTATATCTAATGAAATTAGTACAAATAACAGAAATTCTTTCAATGCTAAATTAAGAAATTTCATCAAATCTTCCTGTTAAATATTTGTTTTAATTACCACGCAATTAGTAAAAATAATATAGGCAACTTTATTTACTGTAAGTTGTAATATTTTAATAAAAACATATTTTATTATATCATATTACTAATTTTGTTATTACCAAAATGCTTATTATTATTAGTTTTTTATCAATATTAATAGTTTTTCTATTAGTTTTACAAAAAGTAAATATTTACAACAAAAAAACAGATATTTCTAATAATTTTATTAGAAATAAAAAACAGATAGATATTGACCAGTTAGTCTATGTTATTAACATTTAAAATGTTGTTATACTTAATATATATGTATATTGATTCTAATGAAAGTTGATGTTAAGTTTTAAAGTATACTTTAACAAATTGTTAAAATATTTCAAAATGAACTGATATTTTGTAGGTACGACAATAATATATTCTAAAAAAATGTATTATTATTATCTAATAAGAAATATGAAATTTGCAAATTCAAAATTTGAATATTGAGAAGTATACAACTTATTTAACGAGAGGAGCAGCTGCTCGTATTAACTTCAGTCCACAATTTATTGTCATTGTCACAATTTCCTTCCTGTGTGCAGTACTTTATATGTATTTATTTCTTTATTTATTGGTGTAATTGCACCGGAATCTAGTGCTGATAACGGTACGTGGTAATTGCTGAAATCTGCATGCAACAATTAGTGTGTTAGATTTGAAAAGAAGCAACAGGAATTAAAAACATTATGCTGAATTGAAATTGTTGCAACTGTGGCTGACAAGAAAACCGAAAATTATTACTGTACATTTCGATACTGCATCAATTGGAAATAGAGCAACGGAAGCTGTGCATTCGATATGGCTTCGCTATCATTGCCGAGGGTGCTCCAAACCAGGAAGACAAGCCTGGAAATCGAGAGGGAAAACTTTGAAAAGTCTCAGGTGAGCATTCAACAGTTTCTTGAAACATCTGCATGAATGAATGAATACACCCACTTCATGACTCACTCTTCTATCTAGCATTTGTTTATTTACCTTCACACTTCCTCCATTCCACAGCTTTCTAAAACCTAAATCTCTCTCAACAATCATCCAATGATTATCAGCATTATTTTTATTCGAAAAACAAACGGTTTTATCTTATCTCGTCCATCACTGCTGCAGCAGATATTTTATCAGACATTCATTATGTGACTGTAAATAAGCTCTCACCTTGTTATTTATTCTTTCGAACTACTGTAAATAAAGTAAGCGCAATCTGCATGATCTCTATTTAATTTAATTTTTATTTTGCAGATATCCATTGCATGCAAAACCCTACCCGAAGTAACCTTCTACTAATCTCCCCCACCCAACGAACACCTTTTATTTATTGCAATTTATTATTGATTTCCAATTTCTTTACTTAACATGGACGAAGTTTACAGTGAAAAAGATTTTATGAAGCATGTAAGTCCAGTGTTCTGTGTGTTTGTTAATTGTGTGTTAATATGATTGTTCATGTAGTAACATGTGTGTTTTAGAATGTCGCTCTTCACAAAGCCATCAACAAGGAGGAATCACCTGTCAAGCAGAAGCATGTCAGGTCCGCAATTATTGGTACATTTGCGCAGCAAGGCGCCCAGGTTTTCTGGAGCATCTCTGTGCGATTGCCCTGCATGGATGATATGATCGTGGCTTGGAAATTCTGCTACGTTCTGCACAAAATCCTTAGGGAGGGACATCCGCTGTGTTTGGGACACAGCCAGAGGCATAGGGAATATCTGGACAATATTGGAAAACTATGGGTGAATAATAACCTATGCGTTTCTATACAATTACAGTCTTATCTACAAATATTACACCAAAATAGATAAATTTGCTAATTTTATAATTACCTAAAAATACTGTTTTATGCAAATACTGAGTTTTAACTATTTTTTTTAATAAATTGTCATTTTCAAGATTATGAAAGTTTAAAAATACGAAATTGCTCAAGTATTTGTAGTTTTTAATGTAGTTTGTTGTTATTTTAGGGTCATTTGGAAGATGGATATGGCAAATTGATAAAGCAGTACACGCATATCCTTATAAACAAGTTGGATTTCCATAGGAAAAATCCCCGGTTTCCAGGAAACCTGAACGTAACAACGGCCGATCTGACTTCAATATGCGCCAACAATCCGGATATATGGTGCAGTTTTATTAAATAAAGTCACAACTAATTGACTAATCCGAATATTTTTGTTATTCAGTTTCCAAATGTCCGTCGAGATGTTCGATTATTTGGATACCATTCTCGATCTTCAAAAGACTAGTGAGTGTTTAAACTAATGGTATTAATTTGATTTGTTTCATTTCTTTCTTGTAGTATTCCTGTACAAATCGAGTTCGATGACGATGCAAGGCCAATGCCGTCTCGGACCTATAATCCCTTGCATCCAGGACGCCTCACGTATCTACGATCACAACGTGAAGATCCTCTTTCAGCTGCATTCTTCAGTTCCTTACGACGTACTTTCCGGGCATCGGGATCGCTTCATGAAACAGTTCAAGCAGCTGAAGGTCTTCTACCAGAACACGAACATGATGCATTACTTCAAGAATCTAATCACCGTTCCACCATTGCCCGATGTACGTCTTTGGTTTTCTTGAAATTGTCGATTTAATTCATTGCAATTTATTGCTTAGAAACCGCCCAATTTCCAAGACAACTTCAACACTTACGTAACGCAGGAGGTTTACGTTCCCCCCGAAGAGGAGGAGCCGACCACTGCTAATCTAATTGACACGGCCGACGTTCCAGACACAGCTCCTATAAGTTATCTCCCGGATAACTTCGATATAATCGCAGAGCGGGATAACATCATCAAGAATTTGCAGGAAGATTGCGAAAGATTAAGGTTAATCCAATGATTGTTAATTAATGGATTACTGACGATTGCCTTTTTCAGGGTCGAAGTTAATGATTTGTATAGGAAAGGTAGAGAGGATAAGAATAAAATGGAAGATCACATCACCAATTTAGAGACGAAGTTGGCAATCACAGAGAGCGAGTTGACCCATGAAAAAGAGTTGAACGAGTTAAACGCGCTTTCACAAGCGCAAGATCAGGAACGTGAGTTGACTGAAATTGAGTTTATATAATAATTAGTTTATCTTCTTGTATATTTAGTTCCTACATTGTATATTCATGGGCGGAAAGACCAATGGTCGATAGCCCTTTGGCTAGCCTTTTCTTTTATACTATTATTGTTTGGTTTTATGTTTAGAATTATATTTTAATTATTTTTTCTTCAGATAAAGAAAAGGAGGAGCGTTTCAAGAATTATTACATGAAATTACGGGAGGAGCACATCAATTTATTGCGAGAGGTATCTATTTTTTTTTTGTATATAGTTCTTAGTTTTCCGGTCATTAGTTTAGAAGACTGAAAAGCTAAGGATAATTGAATATTTATTAATTAAGTTTTACTTTGCAGAAAGCCAAAGTGGATAAAAGTTTGAAATCTGCTGAAGAGAAGATGCCCGAATTGGTGAGCTTCAATAAAACAATGGAAGCGAAGCTGAAAGAGGCTGAAGTGAAGCTGAACGAGGCCCTCAAAGAGCTGCAATCCGTGAAATTGGAAAAGTCTGATGAGTTGGCCGGATTCCATCGGGAAATCGAGACTTTGAAAATGGAGAAAGAGGTAAAGATAATAATTTTTAAACATTAATTTAGTGTATTTGATGATTGTCTTCTCAGGCGGTTAAGAAGAGTAGTTCTGAGATTGATGTAAGTTTGGTGGAGACCAGGAAGAAGTTGGAGGAAACTAAGATGGAGAAGAAGGAGTTGGATGAGAAGATCAACGAGTTGATGTCGAACATCTCCAAGCAATCCGTTGAAGTTATCAAGAGTAAGAACGTTTTATGTTCTAATGAACGTATTTGAGGTGCTAATTACGTAATGTTGTCTTGTAGTGAAGAGCGAAAATGAAGATAAACTGAAGGATTTCGTGGAGAAGTCTTTGGACGCTAACGTGTCCTGCCTGAAATACTCCATAGTCGAGTCCGAAAGTCCTGCAGCGTCGGCCCTTTCCTGCACTCCCGAATATTTGAGAGCCTCGACAGTCCCTTGCCAAGAAGCTATCGAATCCTTGCGTGGATTGTCGCTCGACGAACCTCAACATTTGCTACCTGCCGCTAACAAACTTGCCTGTAAGTTCAGTATCTTCATCCTGCAAGGAAGGGCCACTTCCAATACCAGTCCAGACATTTCGTTTGGGGAAAGTGAGTATATATTCCCTGTTCAATTTTAAATGTGTTGTGTAACACAATTTGCGTTTAAGAATTGACCGACGAGTGCAAAGCTCTCGGTGAGAGCGTCCTGAATCTGCTGGAAGACATCAAGGCACGATCACTGAAAGACGAAGGACTGCAGAAGAGCCTCGATCATCTGTCGAATGTGGCTTCCCTATCTGAAACCATGATCGAACGAATCCATGGAAACGTGTCGGAGAATTTGGAGAACATGCTGGAGTGCGAAATCACTGCAATGGACAAGGCTATTGAAGAGGGTGCAAAAAAGATGCAGGTTAGTGAATGAAGTAATGTACGTTAAATGAACAAATTGTTCGTTATGGATAACTAACGAGCGTCTCTACTGGTTCATATACTTCAAAATAAGTATAGTTAAGTCAAAGATTCATTAATGACTAGATGATTAAGAACAGATACTTCCCTGATGAAACAGAAGAGTGATAAAACAGAACATGGTACAGAAATAATAGTCATACATACAGAAGTATAGTCAATAATCAAATTTAAACTAACATTAATCAACCATAATCACATGTTCTGCTCTTAATCTTCAGTTAAGTGAGAGTTTTAAATAAATGGTTGTATATTATAGAACTAGCTTACTTAATAAATGTTTGACTTTCAGGAAATGCTGAGTAAATCTCGTGAAGCAGATTCTGGCATCAAATTGCAAGTGAACGAGAAGATCCTTGACAGCTGCACGATGCTGATGCTGGCCATTCGAGTTCTCGTGCAGAAGTCTAAGCTTCTGCAGGAGGAAATCGTGCAGCAGGGAAAAGGAACTGCAACTGCCAAGGAGTTTTACAAGAGGAATCACAAGTGGACGGATGGATTCATATCTGCTGCCAAGGCTATAGGAGTTGCAGCTACATATTTATTGTAAGTACCAAACTTATAAGTTTATTTCATTGACTATTTGAATCTAACAAACTTTTCAAACATCTTATGAATGTCATAATTTTAATTACTCACTGAGATATTGCATTTTGCCACATTCCTTTTAATAATAACAATGCAAATCTTAAACTATAGCTTTTCAAATGAGATGTTAGAGTATTTTTCGTAAAATTTTAATTCTTGAGCTCTATTGGATGAAACATCTATTTGTCACTCCCATTTTATTTAATGGAAGGTATTCAACCAATAAGGAACACGTTCTGATTTTAAAGAATTTGTTTTAATAATTATATGAAGATATGTGACTCTCTTAACAAGTGAGTTTATTCGGTTCCTGTATTGATTGATAAGAGATGTCAAAGCAGCAGCAAAGGTTATTTTGTTACAATGGAAAAGATGATTCTGAATTTAACTAAATTGAATGCTCTGCGTAATGCAAGAAGTTTCTCCAACTTGCCCCGCAGGGCTTTGATGTATGTGCCCGGTAGTGATGAAAGAAAATTGGGTAAAGCATTTAAACTTGATGTGGATTGCATTGTAATGGACTGCGAGGATGGTGTGGCGAGTAACAAGAAAGCTCATGCCAGAGAGACCTTGCAAAAGATCCTGCAGAACCCGAAACCAATGAAGAATAGGGAATACGATTTAGGTTTCAGGGTGAATGATATTAGCACAGAGTACTTTGTGCATGATGTTAAAGCTGCTTTAACGAACCCCACCATTCCAGATACCATAGTTTTACCAAAAGTCAATAGTACGGAGCAGGTGAAGGCTTTCGCTGCAGAAGTCAGCAAGTACCCAAATAGGGGATTCAATTTGGTGATGCTCATTGAGTCTGCAATGGCTGTGTTGAATGTGACCGAGATTATAAAGGCTGCTTTTAATGAAGGGAAGAAGGCGAACTTTAATCCAGCTGGGCTGATCTTCGGTGGTGATGATTATTTGGCTGATGTTGGGGCAAGGAAAAGCTCTGATTGTGGAGAGATGATCTATGCGAGGCAGAAGATCGTCGCGGCTGCTAAAGCTTACAAGATGCAGGCTATTGATGTAGTGCATATTCAGTATAAAGATTTGGAGAGTCTGAAGAGGCAGTCGGAGCAGGGCGCTGCGTTTGGGTTCACCGGGAAGCAGGTGATTCATCCAGATCAAGTGCCGATTGTGCAGAGGGCCTTTCTGCCCACCGTCGCTCAATATACTTGGGCTAAGGGCGTTCTGGAAGCGTTCGAGGCGCACGAAAAGTCCGGAAAAGGGGCTTTCACCTACAACAATGCAATGATTGATTTACCAACTGTGAAGCAAGCCAACAATATAGTTGAACTCTATAAACTGGAAGGAAAATAGATCCTTAATGCATTTAATGCGTAAGCCCTTTACGCAAATCTAGTTTGATCTTCATTACAAGACAGTTGCACAATGAACTAATATAACAAGATATACATTCTTAAAAGAATTTCCTATTCATTTTTGTGAATTTGAAATTAGAAACCAATTATCCTCAATTTTCAGCGCAAATACAGAATACTAAATATTACTTTTAATTTAAGAAAACAATGATTGTTGGTAATTGAAAAATATTAAAAAATTACAAGTATTACATTTAGTTTGTTGTTTAAAAACCCTTTGTTGCTTAACAAGTCAAAATTGAACACTAAACTTACGTAACATGAAGTTTAGTGGTAGTTAAGCTAGATGATCTCTTTCGAAATTAATGTTTTTTTGGTAAAAGTACAATAAGTTATAGAAGTTCAAAACAATAAGACTTAATTTTCTTTTGATTACATTTCTAACTGCGAAAATTGGGGTAAATTGGCCGCGTAAAACAAATACTCGTGTAAATTGATGACCGGGTGTACTTGACAAGTATTTCTTGTTACTTTTCATAGAAACATTACAAGTGACAAGTATACAAGTAGTTTATTATGAATCGTTCCAATATTATTAATGAATCTTCATTCATTTTTCAGGAGTTCCGCTGATAAAGTGGTCAGAGGTGAGGGTAAACTGGAGCAGCTCGTGGTGGCCGCTCACCAGATATCCGCATCGACAGCACAATTGGTGGTGGCAAGTCGGGTGAAGGCGCACCGCAACAGCGAGAATCTGAAGAACCTTTCGGACGCCTCGAAGAACGTTACCAGCTGCACCGGTGCGATCGTCGGAACGGTGAAGGATTGCAGTGAGCTCATAGATGAACCCACCGAATTGGATCTGAGCAACATGACCGTTCTGCAAGCCACAAGGTCGGAGATGGAGGCTCAAGTTAGGGTTCTTGCGTTGGAGAAAGAACTGGAGGAGGAGAGATTCAAGCTTTCCGCTTTGCGAAGGCACAATTACCAGCGCTCCGGAAGCGACGAAGGCGGTAGTAATTAAGGTTGTTTTCATTTAAGTATAAAATGACGTTTTTTTTACGGATGTATTTCTTCTTTATTTTTGAGTATTATGTAAGGAATCCAAAGAATAATATTTATATATATATATGTCATTTAATATTTAGTAATTTATATTGCTTTGTAGTTGTTTACACGTACTAAAAAAGAGATAAACACTGTTAATGAAAATGAAAGAAAACTTCGATAAGTGTCGCATTTCGTAACAATTGTTTTCTTCTATTAAACAATTAAAACAAGAACAGCATGCATGGTGTAACGCGGAAGCAAAATGGTATTGATACTGTTATTAATATATTTTTATATGTATACAATTTTTAATCCGTTATTATTGTATTTGCTAATAAATGAAATAATAATTATATCGTTTTCTTGGTTGCACAAAAACTATAAACTTATTTAAACAATGTATGTTTCATGGACTACATTTAATGTTACCAAATCAGGAGAAATAATTAAACGGATTTTCAAATAACATTGTATTGTTACCTGATTATCTGTCAATTACGGCTTCTGTAAATGGCAAACTTAAACGTAATGTCACAAGGCGATCCGCCACATTTGCAGTTTATAAACGGGTGCACCTTCATGAAGGTAAATGTGTTCGTACGCTCTTGCACATCAATTCAGAGGCTGTGTTTTGCGCTTCAATTGATACCTGGATACCATCTTCGGAAGCAGATGTACCTTGAATTAGCACCTGGACATGCGGCCACGTGGAAACGTTGCTCTCATCACAGTAAATGAGAGTAAACGCGTGACCGCACACCCGGAAAAAGAGTATAAGTAAGGTGACCATACGTGAAAATTGTCCTGAAAAACAGTAGTGTGAGAATGAAAAGGTTTAAATGTATAAAATGTATATATTTATTATTTTGTTTAGAAATGAGTACTGCGTTTTGATTTACTAAAAGAAAATATTATATATAATTATTGAATCGCGAAT
>JAFMTC010000219.1:292648-308283 GCA_018845635.1 Nicrophorus orbicollis
TTTGGTGGCCTATTACCAAGTCACTAACCTTTGATTTCACCCAAATCCATTTGGATCGTGATCCCCGATGATGGTTTTCACTAATTGAGTTAATTGGATCGAGTTGTATAAGATTTTGAATGTTCAAAAGCGGGGGTTACGTGAACATAACCAACGACGAACGACAACTGAACGTCTCCCTCCTCGTACCGACGCATGCGCAGTTGCACTACCAACTGCTTAATAATAATTCAAAATGTGATGGAGCCAATATGACAACAATTAAAGAATTGTTAACAAAATATTAATTTACTAATTCCAACAAATTTATAACTAAATAATGCATTTCAATTTACTGTAACAAATTACAATATATTTTGGTGAACGTAGGGTAACCAAATAGGCGCAAAATTCAAAATCCAATATGCAAACCAACTAAATTAATTGCATACTTGTATTTACACTTATATTAATATGTAGATTTTCATTAATTCTCTTCTAGGAGCTACTACTAATGAAAATACTGGAACGTTATTCTCAGCAGTAAAATACCTATTTTTTAATTAGTTGATTATGACGAAACTAAACCAGCTACATACTTATATTTACACTTATTTTAATCTAAGGATATTCAAGATCAATAGCAAAACTTCATTATCTTCTGAGATTAACCGCTAATGAAAAAATAAACTTTGTACGAAAACGTTATTTTCCGATCTGTCACCAATAAAATACAAAATTGTAAAAAGCAGAAACATATTTTCATTTACACTTATATTAATTTGTGTTCTTTCTTTCATTCAAAACAATTTGAGAAAAAAGATAAATTAATAAAAAATACAATTTGTTTATAATTGAAAATTTGCCAATGAATATACAGTTATTTGTAGTAACCATGATTGCTATATATATGCTAACTTTACTTAAATATATTTATGGTTTCTTAAGTCGAATGTAGCGATTTACTTTTTAAAACTTGTCTTTGTAGATGATTTTATTTGCTTTCAGGGGACGCTCTATAGGAGTCACATGAAATAATACCAAGATTTATGGTCTTTGAGGGGGGTTGCGTCTGGAATCTTATACCTGTTTCTGAGAAAACACATGTGATGTTAAATAAAAACCGGTCGGTGGGATAAGTCCGAAGATTTAGATGGGAAGAGAGATATGCTTCTTCAAAACTAAAATCTGGTCTGTGTTTACTTTATATAACACTTTTGTTATTGCCTTGACGTTTTCAATTTACGTTTGGAACTACGACTACTTGATTGATTTTACAACAACATTAGAAAAAAAAAGATGTATTTATACAACAACAATCACTGCAGTCTTTCTACGATTAATTATTATTAAACATATTAGTCTTTATTAAGACTAATATTGGTGATTTTCAAAATATTTAGTAAGAAGTGAATCGACACAAGCTTTCGATTCTCTTTTCACCCTTCAACATCATATAAGTTTTATAAATGCTATTAACAAAATTCATTTAATTAACATTTTTGATACCATTCCAATCCAATTAAATGATTATTTGTAGATATTATAAATAAATTTGTTTTAGACTTTCCCATATTTCATTTAGTTACTCCAATATGTTCTTTTGTTCATTATTTAATTCAGATCAAATATGGTTATAAAATACAATAAAGTATTAAACATATTATTCGATCTACTCCCCAATAGGCTACATTACCTAGTTTTGTTTCCGATGGCTATTTTTGGTGTTGAATTGTACAAGTCCTACACCAGCAACGAACTGAAAACTCAAATTTTGAGGTCTCGATCAAAATGTTATTGGCAATGAAGCTGGAATAAAAAAGTTACAATTTGGTGAAACATGCAAGAACGAATAACAAATAGATGGTAACTTTTATAGTTAACTTACATTGATATGAGGAAAATTAAATTGTAAATAATGTGTATTGAGGTTAAGCTTTGTTTTGGTTAGTAGTTACCCGGTTTACCACTTGGAACGGATGCTTCATTTTTCAGTTGAAACAAATACAGTTGGTAACGAAGAGCGGGTCATGTTTCAGAAAGAAGAAGAATTCGGATGATAATGTAGATATCTGTACGATATAAATATTTACTTTTGGATCAAGCAGCTATTTCTACAAGAAGTACTTTTTCATAATAAAACTGCGAGTCTTAGAAGGGTTTAAGAATATTAAATGCGAATATTCTTTCTAATTTTTAGTCTGCTGAATACTATTTTCATTGAGAAATCTACAAAACTTGATTTCAAAGATTATTAATTACGAGTAACATTCTTCTGTTAAGTTAACAACTAGATACTTAGACAATGTTATTCGTTAGCATCACTAGCTAAAACTTTTCTTCTTTTGAATTATCATGGTGTTAGTACTAGATTTAGCAAGGGAAAGAAGTACTATTCCCTAATCATTTCTTGTTTAGATGGATGTACATATTTGTAGTTATTATAGAACAACTTAATAATTAAGATAGACATTACATAGTGATTAAATGCAGTCATTACACATAGATTAATTATTGAAATCTTCATTAGTTGATATATACTAAGTCGTTAAGAAGTATGTACATTTGCGTGTATAAATGATAATGGGTTCATAGAACAATACAAAGAATTTTTGATAATTATGGTCGTCCACAAAACACAACGAATTCAATTGTTTTTACTTTGTAATACGAATTGTGAACAGACTTATAATAAACAAAGACTATTTTTTTTAAATTTTTGTAAGTTATATAATTTTTTTGAATTGTATATATGTCTACAGTTGGCAATGAAGAGTGGGTGTTCGAGTTACTTATTTTCTTGAATCTTGTATAACCCTGACCCTGGTAGTTGACTACCTGATGACCATTGTACTCTATAGATGTACAGAAGTAATCGCGACGCGCAACACGTGGTTCCTTGTGCTTGGTTGCTTTTAAGTGAATTGTTGCAAGTCGAAGCTGTTTTCTTTCGGAAACAGGTTCTACACGAACAAGTATAGAGAGTTTGCGGAACAAATCCGACTTTCGTTCCTCCCTCATTCAACGCAAATCAATCAGTGTTCCGAGATGACCGCAGACGGTCTGAACGATCCGGCCTTCCTGCTTCTGGAGGATGGTACCATCCTCACGGGTCAGGCCTTCGGCTCGAAGACCCAGGTCGACGGAGAAGTTGGTAAGTACGCTCCAGGAACACGTGGCCACGCGACGTTTTCAACAATTGTAGTACAGCTATATCGATCCTAATTACGCTGCAACTTCAAATCCATACTAACCACATCAAACGACAACAACTTATTCAATCGGAATGTTGCTGATAAAGTGAAACTGAAGAATGTTGCTGCTAAAGTCAAACCAAACAAACGTGCATTCATTATTTGAATTTAAATGTCGCATTCCATCTATTAATGCAACTGCAACACTTTTCCATTCGAAAGCAACTCATCAGTAAAGATCAAATCAAATGAAATGCATTGAACTTCAAATAATTTAAAAAAAATTCAAATAATTTAAAAACTAGTTGAAATCCATATTGTAAAGAAATCTTGCAACAACAAATAGGAAATATAATACGTTTAACCTTAGATAAAACTGTTTGATCCATTAAACCGATGACGCTATGTAACGAGATAGTGTGTAGATAACAGAGAGTTTAAGAAATTCGAAATTCCCGCCGGCAATTTGGAGCGTTTACATCGCAATAGGTCAGACGCCGTTGCGGAATAAATCTCATTGACCTCCAAATTATATCAAGTGTATCGAAGGACCGAATGGAACTTTACGAAGAGACGAACGTTGAACCCGTTTCACATATTTCGTATTCCTACATAATCGATTCGAGTGTTTTAAAAGCAAGATTCATTCATAACTGTACTTTTTGTGTCACTTTTGAATGTTGCTGTCAATTTTGAAACCTGTCAATCGATTTACACTAATTTAGTTTGAATGTTGCTGTCACTTTAAACTTCCGGTTTTGAAACTTGTCAATTTTAATTTGTGATCTTTCTTTCAACAACATTTTGCATTACTTTATTTGAGTATTAAAACAATATTAATTAATTTTAGTAATTTCAATAATGCAAACTACAATATTCATGTAAGTTTGTAATGTTGCTTTCAATCAAATTTGATTATCAAATTATTCTCTTATATAACAATTGGTGTTACCAAGTTACGTAGTTACGATCCCAAACAAAAGAACGTGTAAAACAAGAATGTTATCTTTCTGCAGATTGAGCATGGTCGATGGAATTTGAATACATTAAAGTACTGTCTGCAACAACAGAATAATTACTTCCTTTAAAGATCGTCTGCGTATGATTCAAGACCTTTCCCAATGCGAATAATATTTACTTCATTATTCACATCATACGTCATTAACCAATAACTAGCAAAGTAACATGCTATTTTGTTTGAAAGCTATTTGCCAAGTAACGCGTCAAGTAAATTATTTATTAACATTGTTTTTTTTCTTCAGTGTTTCAAACTGGTATGGTAGGATACCCAGAGTCGTTGACGGATCCAAGTTATCACTCTCAAATTTTGGTTCTGACCTATCCAATCATCGGTAACTACGGTGTACCAGGAGAGCAAAAGGACGAACATGGGCTTCCCTAGTAAGAACAATGAATAATGTAAAATGACTTTTTTCTAAGCAAAGCTATAATTTCAGTTTCTTCGAGTCGAGTCGAATCTGGGCTGCAGGTCTCGTCGTCGGGGAGTACTGCGACTCTCCAAGTCACTGGAGGCAGGTGCAGACTTTGAACAAATGGATGCAGAGCGAAAACATCCCGGGAATCCAAGGCATCGATACCAGAGCCCTGACGAAGAAGATCAGAGAGAAAGGAAGCATCTTGGGTAAAATTGTTTACAGTCTACCAACTCCCGATGGAAAAGTGAACGTGGCGGATCCCAACGAAAGGAATCTGGTGGCCGAAGTTTCCGTGAATGAAGTAAAAACTTACAATCCTGAAGGATCTCCGAGAATCTGCGCCATCGATTGCGGGTTGAAATACAACCAGATCAGATGCTTCTTGAGCCGAGGCGCTCGAGTTGACGTGGTACCATGGGACCACAAGGTTAACATCGACGATTACGACGGATTGTTCTTGAGCAATGGTCCTGGTAACCCAGTCATGTGCGAGAAGACAATCAAGAACATCCAGAGCGTGTTCAAAAGCGGTAAAGTTAAACCGATCTTCGGTATCTGCTTGGGGCATCAACTCCTGTCATCGGCAATTGGCTGCTCCACCTACAAAATGAAGTAAAAAAGCGTTAAATTACTTCAATATTACTTGTTACTAATAAAGTACTATTGCAGATACGGAAATCGTGGACACAACCAACCGTGCATCCATCACGGAACCGAAAGATGTTACATGACATCACAGAATCACGGATTCGCCGTGGATCCGCAATCACTTCCTGCCGATTGGGAACCGCTCTTCTCCAACGCCAACGATAAGACCAACGAGGGTATCGTTCACTCTAGTCTACCGTACTTCAGCGTGCAATTCCATCCGGAGCACACGGCCGGACCTCAAGATCTGGAGTCTCTCTTCGACGTCTTCCTGGATCTGGTGAAGCAATCGGTTATAGGAGTGATGGCATCAGCTAAAACCCTGATCCAAAAGAACTTAGTTTACACACCGAAAGTGTCAATCAAAGAGAACGTTCCCAATAAAGTTCTGATCATCGGCTCCGGCGGTTTATCGATCGGCCAGGCCGGAGAATTCGATTACTCCGGGTCTCAAGCCATCAAAGCCTTACAAGAAGAGAACATCCAAACTGTGTTGATCAATCCGAACATCGCGACTGTGCAAACATCAAAAGGATTGGCGGATAAGATCTATTTCTTACCGCTCGTACCGGAGTACGTGGAGCAGGTGATACGCTCCGAGAGACCAGGAGGAGTACTTTTAACCTTCGGCGGTCAGACAGGATTAAATTGCGGGGTTGAGCTTCAAAAGGCTGGAGTCTTCGAGAAGTACGGAGTGAAGATTTTGGGAACGCCAATCGAAGCTATCATTGACACAGAAGACAGGAAGATTTTCAGCGAGAGGATTGCGTCGATCGGGGAAAAGGTTGCTCCAAGTATGGCAGCGTATTCCGTTGCAGAGGCTCTGGAAGCTGCTGAGCAGCTGGGTTACCCAGTCATGGCTCGTGCCGCCTTTTCTTTGGGAGGTTTAGGATCAGGATTCGCTGATAACAAAGATGAATTGAAGTCTTTGGCGCAACAGGCTTTGGCGCATTCCACGCAATTGATAATCGATAAAAGTTTGAAGGGATGGAAGGAGGTCGAATACGAGGTGGTGAGGGACGCTTACGACAATTGCATAACCGTATGCAACATGGAGAACGTCGACCCGTTGGGTATCCACACCGGAGAATCTATCGTCGTTGCTCCCAGCCAGACCCTTTCCAATAAAGAATATAACTTATTGAGAACGACGGCCGTCAGTGTCATCAGGCATTTCGGAGTAGTAGGAGAATGCAACATACAGTACGCTGTGAATCCTTACGCCGAAGAGTATTATATTATCGAAGTTAATGCTAGACTGTCGAGGAGTTCGGCTTTGGCTAGTAAAGCCACGGGTTATCCCCTGGCTTACGTTGCTGCCAAATTAGCTTTGGGAATCTCCTTACCAGAGATTAAAAACTCTGTAACAGGTGTTACCACGGCCTGTTTCGAGCCCAGCTTAGATTATTGCGTTGTTAAGATCCCTAGGTGGGATTTGAGCAAATTCTCGAGGGTCAGCACGAAGATCGGCAGTTCCATGAAGAGTGTTGGTGAGGTCATGGCTATCGGCAGGAAATTCGAGGAGGCTTTCCAAAAGGCCTTGCGTATGGTGGACGAAAGCGTCAACGGTTTCGATCCTTACATAAAGGAGGTAGATGATGAAGAGCTGAAGGAGCCTACGGATAAAAGGATGTTTGTAGTGGCAGCTGCTCTTAGAGAAGGTTACAGCGTCGATAGACTATACGATTTAACCAAAATCGATAGGTGGTTCTTACAGAAGATGAAGAACATCGTGGACTTTAACACTTCTTTAGAGGGCATCGATCAAAACAATTTATCGCATGACGTGCTGTTGAGAGCTAAGCAGATCGGTTTCAGCGATAAGCAAATCGCTGCCGCCGTGAAGAGCACCGAATTGGCCATCAGGAAGCAGAGACAAGACTTCAGGATCACGCCAAGTGTTAAGCAAATTGATACCGTTGCTGCAGAATGGCCAGCCACTACCAATTATTTGTATTTAACGTACAATGCGTGCAGCAACGATTTGACTTTCGAGGAGGAGCACACGATGGTCATTGGGTCCGGTGTCTACAGGATCGGTAGCTCAGTGGAGTTCGATTGGTGTGCAGTCGGTTGCTTGAGGGAACTGAGGAAGTTAGGGAGGAAGACCATTATGGTCAACTACAATCCGGAGACTGTGAGCACAGATTACGACATGTCGGATCGTCTCTACTTCGAGGAGATCTCCTTCGAGGTCGTCATGGATATTTACAACATCGAAAATCCGACTGGAATCATATTGTCCATGGGAGGGCAACTGCCTAACAACATCGCCATGGATCTCCATAGGCAACAGGCCAGGATCTTGGGAACGTCCCCGGATTCCATCGACGGAGCTGAGAACAGATTCAAGTTTTCACGCATGTTGGACAGGATTGGCATCCTGCAGCCCAGATGGAAGGAACTGACCAACCTGAAGTCGGCCATCGATTTCTGCGAGCAAGTCGGCTATCCGTGTTTGGTGAGACCGTCCTACGTGCTCAGCGGGGCCGCCATGAACGTGGCGCACTCCAATCAAGACCTGGAAACTTACCTGAACGCAGCCAGCGACGTCAGCAAGGAGCATCCCGTGGTCATCTCCAAGTTCATCTTGGAATCCAAAGAGATCGACGTTGATGCTGTGGCGTGCGACGGCGTTATCCTTTGCATGGCCGTGTCTGAACACGTGGAGAACGCCGGAGTTCACTCCGGAGATGCCACGTTGGTCACACCACCGCAAGACATCAATCCCGAGACTCTGATGAAGATCAAGCAGATCTCCAAAGCGATCGCAGCAAACCTTGAAGTCACCGGACCATTCAACATGCAGCTCATCGCCAAGGTAACATCATAAACAACTGCAACTTGTCACAGGTTTACTTACGTAATCTTAAACACTTTCAGGACAACGATTTGAAAGTTATCGAGTGCAATGTGCGCGTCTCCAGGAGTTTCCCGTTCGTCTCGAAGACGCTCGATCATGACTTCGTGGCGATGGCCACCAGGGTCATCGTTGGGGAGAAGGTGGAGCCCGTGGACGTGCTCAGCGGATGCGGAAAGGTCGGTGTTAAGGTACCCCAATTCTCGTTCTCTCGATTGGCCGGTGCTGACTTCATGCTGGGCGTGGAGATGGCTTCCACCGGAGAAGTCGCCTGCTTCGGAGACAACAGACACGAGGCTTACCTCAAGGCCATGATGAGCACAGGCTTCAGCATCCCCAAAAAGTCCATCCTACTCTCCATTGGCAGTTTCAAGGTAAGATATCAATTGTTTTTATTATTGTCATGACACCAAGTAACCAAGTTACTGCGATCATTGAATACCCGAAGTAAAACAGCGCACCATTACTAAATGAGTGATTTTTGACGAAAAGAGTTTCAGTAAAGATATCGTAAATTACTCAAGATTGTGGCTCTTTATACTGAAAACAATAATTCAGTACAAATGTTTCTGGAAAGAATAACCCTTTGTACGAAACATACAAAAAGTATAAAAAATATTATTCAAGATATAAAATAAGATGACAAATAATTAATTTCAAGATTTTCAATGATTAAATACCTTTATCTTAATCAGAAAGTAGTACATTGTTCTACTTTCTGTTTTTGTTGATAGGTTCGTATTATGAATGTTACATGAGGTGGAATCAAACGATATTCTATTGCAATTTACATGTGCAATATTTCGATGCTATCAACAACAATAATTACGATTAAATGTATTTTACGTGTTCGCACTTGAAATTAAATGGATTCGACTCCAATTAGTCTCGAGAGGTTACGATTAGATTTATTAATTTGCGAATTAAATAAATTGCTTGTGTGTGAAAATTAAAAAAATATATATATAACGATAGGAAAATGAAGAAGCTTGTAGATTCTATATGTAATTCAATAATTATTATATACACTTCACAGAAATACATATTATATAATAAAAAGAAAAGATTTCATTACGAATGAGTTTTGAGCTTCGCTTAAATTCTAGACGTTTATAAATATCAATGCACTTAATTGTTTCTCTTTGTTTTTCGTTATGCAGCACAAAATGGAATTGCTTCCGAGTATGAGGGCACTCGACAAGATGGGATATAAGCTGTACGCCAGCTTGGGAACCGCGGATTTCTACAACGAACACGGCGTGGACGTAAGTACTATTTCATTGCTAACTTTTTGGTAAACACTTGTTACACAACTTCGACGTCCGCTTTGAAAGTGATGGTTTTCGCTGCACTTCCGCTGTTGGTACTGGTTGGGGTGGTCTCTTCAATGCTCATGTTGGAATCCGGTCTTTCCTTCTTGATAATGGGTTTCTTCTCGTAGCTGTTGTACTCGTTGTGAAGCTTGTCGCTCTTCAACGAAATGTTGTTGACCATCCAGGTTTTCGGCATGTGCACGGAGCTGGTGTTACGCAGTGGTAACGATGGTTTCTCGTACGTCTTCTTCTCCTTGGCAGAGTTGACCTTGTCCTCCAAATCCTCGATGAGCTTCAAGTAGTCCTCCGCTCTCATCGCGTGATTTGCATCCTTGCTGTGGACTTTCGACAGCAACTTGGCTTGCCTCAAGTACAGTTTGCTTTGGTTGAAGTCCTTCAGCTTCAGGCTGTGTTTCGCGATGTCGATGAAATGGTCGATGAAGAACTCCAGGATCAACGGCATCTTGTACAAGTAGTAGTCTTTGTGGGATGTATCAAGTTTCCACTGCAAAATAGAATTCATTAATTAATGAAACGCGTTACATTTAGAACTATTCATTACCGTTAGATCTATGGAATCTGTGGATAATCTTTGGGCCGCTTTGAGATTCTCTTTCTTCCTTTGTCTTTCTTCCTCCGCTTCCAATTTAGCCTGTCGCCGTTTCCGCCTCTTCTCCTCTCGACAGCGCGTCTCCCATTCCGCCTCCTCATCAAGAGGTTCTACCAGCTTCACGACCTGAGGTTCGGGTGCGCTGCTCACCACGATTTCCAGCTGATTCGTCACTTTATCTTCAACCAAGATTTCGTACAGCCTCTTCAGATCGGGCATCGGATAAAACGATTCGTTGACGTACTCCAAGTTTCGCAGCGCCAGCAGGAAATACATCACAGGCATCTCTTTGATATCGTTCAGAGTCTCCTGGGCTTTACGCAGAAATTGCGCCGGGATATTCTGGAAGAGGTTCTTCTCGCGCACGAAGTAATGCGGCATATTTTGCTTGCCCAACTGATTGTAGAGGATGTCAATGAGCATCAGGATCTTTTTACCTAGGCGAAGCTGCGGCCACAGGTAGCAGTTCTTCTCGCACTCGCTGAAAATCAAATTCCTGAAGTGGTCAGCGAGCAGACCCTTCTGCTGCGTCTGCGGTTCGATGAACGTTTTGAAGAGTGTGTTGAGAAAGAAGTAGGTTGTCAGCTGAACGTGACCCAGCTTCGCTTCCAGGTATTTCTCTTGCAACGGGAATGCCAACTCCCATTCGAAGTTGATGCGATCGTTCAAGCTGCGCTTGAACATGCAACCTCTGGGAATGGCGAAAGCTTTCAGGTCTTGCAGTTTCTCCAGCATGTATTTCCTGGGCCATTGGCAGATCCTGTGATTATTGTCCTTCACCTCTCTGCGACAGCTGTACCATTCCAACGTCTGGTCGCTGGGCCAGTCAATCTCGATTGCCGGAATCAGTTCCCACTGGATCAGCTCGTTCTCCTCCTCATCCAGAATATTGTAAAAGACATTGGTGTTGTTGTACATAGCCGCATCGACTATATCCTTCTCGAAGCCGAGAGCTTCGCTTAATGAGTACTGGAACTCCTTATGTTTGAAGTGGTTCATCAAAACCGTAGAGCTCAAGTTGTATTCGAACCGGAATAGCCCCGCATTTTTTGATGGTTCTTCATCCTTGCCTTGCTCAACTATATTCTTCACTTTAGTGGTGATGATGAACGACTTTCCAAAGTTCTTCCTGTTCTCATCGTTCAACAGCTTCGGCGTTCTCGCATCAATGATAGTATTGTAAACGCTATCGTCGAAGTCATCAGATTTACTCATGGATTCGCTGTCGCTTGTGCTCGTACTGGACACCGACGAGGAAGGCTTCATGCAGGATTCCGGCAAGTACTTCAACTCGATGAATCCTGCGAAAATAATTTACTAATTCACTGTTCATGTTAAACTTTGTTGTAAGATGTTATCGCATTATCTAATAACAACGAGAGGAAAAAAAAACTACCGTAACTTTCGTTACATATCGCTGCCAGATAACGAAAAATGTGAAAGGTTTTTTTTTCGTATCGGATTTTCGAAAGGCAGAAGCTACTATCTGTCGATAATTCCGTGTCCAAAATTGAAATCTGTGTTCTGGGAACGGATTTATTTATACGCGTGTATCTGATCTGATATTGCCACTCACCTGGTAGCTCCTTCTGCTTTCCATCTTTGTCGGTGATCATTGCTTTGTCCACGGTGGCTTTGTACATGCTTTTGTCGATGCTCGAGTAGATGTTGTTCTCATCCGGCTGCAGAACTTCGATGTTCTCGTAGACCACGAACAGACGTTTCGGAACTATCGACTCTTTGACGTTCTTCTTTGGCCCGTGGCGTCTTCGGAATTTAACATTCCTGTCCATCAGCTCCATTACACTGTTAGGCCTAACGTAGCTGATCTGATGTTCGCACAACGGACTGAACTCTGTTTCCTTATGACCAATTGGCGCTACATCCTTTATTTGTCTACAAAGAACGATCTATTTAGTATATTTATAGGAAAGTAATAATTCAAATTAAGAAAATCATTACGACTGATATAAAATCTCTAGGAAATGTTTACGTGAAATCAAAAAAATTGCCAATGACATCACGAATGTACGACATAAGTTGCATGCACTACGGTTTTATCGCAAATTGCGAGAAAGGAATATGATAAAATACTGTGTGTTGTTTATGTTCGTTGAAAACGATGCACATCGATATAATTGTACAAGTGTATAAAGAGAATTGAGATGTTCCAATCAAAAAGTATTGGCTTTGTGATCGTTCAAAATGATGGAAAAATACTCGAACCTCTCCTCCTATTTATTGCGAAATCATGGCACTCGCATAAAAAATCGAATGCTAATCGAAAGCAGGAACATGCAAATCCACGATATTTGCATTATGCAACTGCATCTTATCTGCATTTCGATAACTAATACCTAAATGCATTGTTGCAAAACACTATTATTATATCACTATTATTCATATTAAAATGGTAATACTTTGAACTTCTTTTCTATTGAATTGGTGGTACTTGTCATGTCAAATATACTTGTAGAAAACGTGATGCGAAATATTTTCAAGAAATATTTGTTTTTTATAAATTTCAAATGTTAATTGCATTAACTAACATAACTTAGGTGTGGAATTGCTTGTGTTTGTACTTGTCAAGTTAAATGTACTTGAAATACTTGTAATAATGAATGTATTTGCAATTTATATAAAAGCAAGTAACGTAATGCGAAATATTTTGAAGCAACTTTTAAGACTCATAAATTACAAATGTTAATTGCATTAACTAACATAACTTAGGTGTGGAATTGCTTACGTTTGTACTTGTCAAGTTAAATGTACTTGAATACTTGTAATAATGAATGTATTTGTGATTTATATAAAAGCAAGTAACGTAATGCCAAATATTTTGAAGCAACTTTTATGACTCATAAATTACAAATGTTAATTGCATTAACTAACATAACTTAGCTGTGGAATTGCTTGCGTTTGTACTTGTCAAGTTAAATGTACTTGAAATACTTGTAATAATGAATGAATTTGTGATTTATATAAAAGCAAGTAACGTAATGCGAAATATTTTGAAGCAACTTTTATGACTCATAAATTAAAAAATGTTAGTTGCACTAACTAACATAACTTAGGTGTGGAATTGCTTGTGTTTGTACTTGTCAAGCCAAATGTACTTGAATACTTGTAATAATTAATGTATTTGTGATTTATATAAAAGCAAGTAATGTAATGCGAAATATTTTGAAGCAACTTTTATGACTCATAAATTCAAAAATGTTAGTTGCATTAACTAACATAACTTAGGTGTGGAATTGTTTACGTTTGTACTCGTCAAGTCAAATATACTTGAAATACTTCTAACAATTAATGTATTTGTGATGTATATAAAAGCAAGCAACGTGATGTGAAATATTTTCAAGAAACTTTTGTGTTTCATAAATAACAAATGTTATTTATATTTACTAACAAAACTTATATGTGGAATTGCTTAAGATTGTACTTGTCAAGTTAAATGTACTTGAAATACTTGTAACAATGAATGTATTTGCGATTTACATAAAAGCAAGTAACGTAATGCGATATATTTTGAAGCAACTTTTAAGACTCATAAATTACAAATGTTAATTGCATTAACTAACATAACTTAGGTGTGGAATTGCTTGTGTTTATACTTGTCAAGTTAAATGTACTTGAATACTTGTCATAATGAAAGTATTTGCGATTTATATAATTGCAAGCAACTTAAAGCGAAATATTTTCAAGCAACTTTTATGTCTCATAAATTAGAAATGTTAGTTGTATTAACTAACATAAGTTATATGTTTAATTACTTGTACTTGTCAAGTCAAATGTAGCTCTTGTAATAATGAAAGTATTTGTGATTTACAAAATAAGCAAACAAAGTAATATGAAATATTTTCTGAGAAATTGTTAAAAAAAACAATCCAATATTGTCGAAAACTAATCCCCGGTCTTATTGATTGTCCATATCTTATCGTGTACAGAGTACAGCCTAATGCCAATCCGGATTAACGACCATGCGAGGGCAGGCAGACGTTTTGGGGGACGTTCCAAAAACCGAAATTGAATTGCCACAAAATTGAAAACGGCAACAACCAAAAACGAAAAACATGGAATTGCAAAAGTCATCGTGGCACAACATAAAAATATCGCAGTTTCCGATGTTCTTGGAATTGCTACCGCCGCGATCCTCCGATTACGTGCAACGAACATCCATTCCGCATTTACTGTAATTATACACCTCCACTCGAGATCCGTTTTCGATTTGATGAATCGCTTCCATTAGCGTAATAACGAGGATCCCAGGAATCGAAGCGTTCCTGAATCGAGAGTGTACCAAAAAAAATCACACAATCGATCGTCATTTATCTCCGTTTCCAGATACCATCCATTGTTTCAGGAAATACTTGCATATACAAGTAGGTGTAAAGTTTGTAGTGGATATCACTTTTTTTTTCTCTCAAATTATCGCAAAATCTACTGCTAATTTCTACAACAATTACATTGTTTTTTTTTGCATAGAATTTTTCAGATTTTCAAAGATTCATGAGACATAATCCAAGAATGTTCATAAAATCTACGTAGTTTGCTGATTCACTAAGAGCGTACGCTACAAATTGCATTTATTTGAATGACACAATGGAATTCTTTTATTATCATTTAGAAATTGAAAAACGATGAGATCACCAATCAAATAAAGTGCTTAAAGTGAAAAAGATCGACAAATTATAAAGTACACTTATATAATGCAAAAGTATTAACTATTTTCGTTGATGTAATAGTTGTGATGTTACAGCAAAGTTTAAATAATGTGTTTACATATTTGTGTGTTTCGATAAACATTCATAGATTAACGATTTCATCACATTTAATTGATTGTATTAGCTTTATTTCATGAGTGTAATTCAATTAATGTTACGAAAGTTTATAATGTTTTCTACTTGTTTAAGCTTTAATTATTCGTATCAATCATCAAATGTGTATTTTTGTTGTTGGAAAATTGATTATTTTCAAATTGATACTAAATTTCCTTATTGTAAAAAGAGTAGGAAAACATGTTTTTGAATAATCTGAATTCACTCTTTAATCATCATTTAAATATGAGACAAGTACTTGTACATGTTTTTAAATCGGTGTACTTTACAAGTTTTAGTTTACTTTATAATAACAGCATATCTGGCAAGTACTTGTATATATTGTCAATTATGAGTTGATAAGTACTTCTTTCACTTCTTAGTAATTATTTAAATAATATCTTTACTATACGAGACAAGTATTTGAGCAAGTTGTCATATATTTGAAATGAATAAGTTTTTTAAATTTACTTTTAAATCACCATTTAAATAATCTCTTGTTATAATACGAGTTGTATAACTATATCATTTGAAACAAGTACTTGTGCAAGTTGTCAAATATTTTATATGGATAAGTTGTTTTAATTTATTCTTAAATCATCATTGACATAATCTTTTGTTATAATACGAATTTTATAGCTATACCATATGAACAAGTACTTGTGCAAGTTGTCAAATATTTGAAATGGATAAGTTGTCTTAATTTACTCTTATATCATCATGTTCATAATTTTTTGTTAAAATAGGAATTTTATAGCTATACCCTATGAAATAAGTA
>JAFMTC010000219.1:308292-320214 GCA_018845635.1 Nicrophorus orbicollis
AGTTGTATTAATTTACTCTTATATTATCATATACATAATCTTTTGTTATAATAGGAATTTTATAGCTATACCATATGAAACAAGTACTTGAGCAAGTTGTCAAATATTTGAAATGGATAAGTTGTTTTAATTTACTCTTAAATCATCATTGATATAATCTCTTATTATAATACAAATTTCATCACGATATACCATATGAAACAAGTACTTGTACAAGTTGTCAAATACTTGTACTTGATATTCCATTATTATTTCTTAGTACATAATGATACGTAAAGTGAGAGTAATGTTGAATATCATCAAATTCGATCACGCGTTTCTATATAACCTTGTGGAATTCTGTACAAACTACGTAGTCAATAATTTTTATTTTTATATTGCAAATCTGAAGTTAATCGGATGTCTCATCTCACGACGGATTAACAGATAAGTGACTAACCGTAATATCTCCAACAATTCAACTAGAGAAACTAGTCTTAATACTAATCAAATAAATGCACACACACAATGCACAGGAAAATCAACAAGTACAGATAGTAATTTATTATGCTTTAATTGATATTTAGATACAATTAAAATTTCCTTTCATTATAAATAATAGCTATTAATTAAGTTGTGGTGCAAATACCTTAAATTGCTAATTGTTATAATTTACCTATAATTTTATTGTACTGTTTTGAATCCCGTTGTTATCGAGATACAATGATTCATTTCGAGTTGATTTAAGGTTTACCTCCATCATAAACTGAACATTTCGTGAATAATCTTTCAATTGGAAAATGTAGGAAAGTCCCCCCACAGAAATAGATTCAGTTTCATTTGAAGGTCTTTATGCAACATATAGATTGTGATTCACTGATAATCTTTGATTCACTTTACTAATATTCATAAATCTTTGTAAAATAATTGTTATATCAACAAGTAAATTATTTACACTTAATTTATATACTTTATAGATTTATGTAAGATGTTTTGTTTTTGGATTCAAATCTAATTCTATATTTATAGATTTATCTATTTAGTTGTCTAAAATATGATTATTTCGCAATTCATTCAAATTTCATATCGATAATCGAAAAACTTGATCATCTTTACTGATGATTGCGTTGCATTGAGCAACGGGTATTTCGGTGGCTCACAATCATATCGATGATACATTGCTCACATGCATTTTTTTTGGTTTGAGTTTCACAAGCCCAGACTACATGTCTCATTCAACTTCATCAGCCGGATATTTCTCGAATGACGGGTTTTTTCGACACATCAAAATATTTGAAAGAGTAAACATATTTTGTGAATTTCTTTTAGGAATTGGAATGAATTCATAAGAAAGACCTAAGTGGTTGGTTCTTGAAAGTATTCGAAGTGGGTTATAAGAGTTTAAATTCTGGTTTTAGAGTAGTCACAAGAATATGAATCTTGGAAATGATGTCCATTTTGTTATGAAGCATGTGGTCATGAGGATGTTTGAAGTTGGTTGTAATAACTTTTAGTTCATAATGGTTACAATTCGTGTCTTCAAATTACAGAATTGTGAATGTATTTTCAATGCTTTGTGACTTCTTATAATTGGATTTAGATGTTTTCTCCACAAATTATGAAGAAGTATTTAACTTCTGAGATTGTAAACGTATTTTCAAAGCTTTTTGATGACTAATTTCATGAATTAATTGAATTTTCTATGCTTTGAAATGGTTTTATTATCTATTATATTTCTTGGTGCTTTAACTTATGATTTCGAATGATGATGAACATGTTTTAAATTGCGTTGTAATGATTTTTTTTTATTATTAAATTGCAATGATGTGGATTAAAACATTCACGTTTCTGTTTCGTGGATTATTTTTAGATCGAACGTATCATAAGTTGCTTATAGATAAGGTGTCTCGAAATGCTTCGAAACTGACTCACTCACCTCTGGTAATTTTCGAAAAACAGGACCGTCAACAGAAGATTGTTGAGAAGAAACTCGTCAAAGTTGTTCTGTATCTCGTGTTGAAGCAGAGCGACATCCTTGTCTTCGTCCACGTTGAACAAGGGAAGATTGCTCTCATTCTTATTCCTGATGTTGTCTATCGGGATCTCTTCCCGTTTCTTCTCGCCTTTGCTTTGGCCCTTCCCCATTTCGCGCAAGAGTGGAGGAAAAACTTGTTGTTGAAGAGGATGTGGTGCAATCAATGTACTTGTAGATGCTGTTTCGTAACGATAACTTAAGAGGAATCTAGTGTATCCGCATTGTCCTTTAACTGTTTCTGTGTATTTGGAGACGACTGGATGTTTCCGAAGGAAGCGCACACATCCTTCGAGGCGATCGCCTTGCAACTGAGCGTTTGTCTGAATGTAACTTTATCTCATAGATTATATGATGAACGATTAAAGTTTTTTCGTATTTTTTTTTACTTCTTATCTACGCACCTCTGCGACGATTGATTAAAACTACTTGAAATTGTTTTGAACGATCCTTAATTTGAATCAAGGAAGAGCTTGCCCTATGTCTATTATTAAATCACCGAAATGATATCTGTAGTTTTAGATTGAAAATGTAACTGAACTTAAAGACAGTGAAGTTAAATTTATTGGCTAATATTGATTTATATTGTTATGTTGCAGGTGGAGTCTGTGCAATGGACTTTCGAGAACATCGACGATATAACTAGTCAAGGAGAGCTCAAGCCTTTAGCGGAGTTCCTTTCCAAGAAGCAGTTCGATCTTGTTATCAATTTGCCCATGAGGAATGGTGGTGCCAGAAGAGTGTCGTCCTTCATGACCCACGGTTACAGGACCAGACGTTTGGCCATCGATTACTCAATTCCTTTGGTGACAGATGTCAAGTGCACGAAGCTCTTGGTCGACGCTCTCCGGTTGATCGGAAAGGCGCCTCCGATGAAGACGCACTGCGATTGCATGTCTTCCAGGCAATTGATCAAATTGCCAGGTTTTATAGACACGCACGTCCACGTTAGAGAACCCGGTGCAACTCATAAAGAGGACTTCAATACTTGCACGGCGGCTGCCCTCGCTGGTGGAGTCACCATGATCTGCGCCATGCCCAACACGAATCCGGCGATCGTAGATGAAGAGTCCTTCCAGCTGGTGAAGAAGTTGGCCGATGCTAACGCTCGCTGCGATTACGCCTTGTTCATGGGCGCATCCACCGATAATTACAACACGATCACCGAGTTCGCACCAGAAGCAGCTGGACTGAAGATGTACCTCAATGAGACGTTCACAACTTTGCGTTTGAAGGACTTGACCGTCTGGTCTAAGCACTTGACAAATTGGCCGAAACGCTGGCCGCTCTGCGTTCACGCTGAAGGACAAACCACTGCAGCTATTCTATTGCTAGCCAACCTGCACAATAGGCCTATCCATATTTGCCACGTTGCAAGGAAGGAGGAGATCCAGATCATCAAGGCAGCTAAAGAAAAGGGACTTAAAGTCACTTGCGAAGTGTGTCCTCATCACTTGTTCATGAGCACCAACGACATAGAAAAGTTAGGTCCTCTGAAGAGTCAGGTGAGGCCAGTTTTGACTTCGACCGAGGATCAGCAAGCGCTTTGGGATAATCTGCATGTAATCGATTGCTTCGCCACCGATCATGCTCCTCACACTTTGGAGGAGAAGATGAGCCCGAACGCTCCACCCGGTTTCCCAGGTTTGGAAACAATCCTTCCGCTTCTCTTGAACGCCGTGAACGAAGGAAGACTGACCTTGGATGATATTATCAACAAGTTCCATAGAAACCCAAGGAGGATCTTCAATTTACCCGAACAACCGAACACTTACGTTGAAGTGGACATGGATGAGGAATGGGTCATCCCAGCGGCGATGCCATACTCGAAAGCCAGATGGACTCCGTTCGCCGGAATGAAGGTCAAGGGATCCATCCACAGAGTTGTGTTGAGAGGAGAAGTGGCTTACGTCGAAGGTCAAGTCCTGGTGCAACCTGGATTTGGTCAGAATGTACGTGATTGGGAACCGGTCAAGAAACCTACCTTCCTGGACAGTCGTCCGTCATCCGCGTTGGATCAAAGACCGATTTCTCCAGCACCATTGCATGTCTACGATTTGGACAACGATGGACAAACCAACGAGATATTCTCCAGGTTGCTATCAGCCGAACCGCAGAAGGTTCACTTTGCCAATGAGAGTTACTCGGATTTGAGGATTCAAAACAGTGCATCGCCTAGGTTGAGAACTGAGAGCTTCAGTGGACACGACGCTCAATCGAATCATCAACAGGCTCCCACTCACCACATTCACGGGTTGACGAATAAGAACATCCTCACCGTCGATATGTTCAGCAAGGAGCAGCTCAACGACATCTTCAACCTGGCGCAGACGTTCCGCGTTTTCGTCGGTAAGGATCGTCCTCTCGATCACATCCTGAAGGGTAAGGTGATGGCTTCCATCTTCTACGAGGTGAGCACCAGGACGAGCTGCAGTTTTTCGGCTGCGATGCAGAGGCTCGGCGGTCGCGTCATCCACATGGATGAGAGTAGTTCTTCGGTGAAGAAGGGAGAAACTCTTGAAGATTCCATCGAAGTCATGGCCGGATATGCAGATGTGGTCGTGCTCCGCCATCCGACTCCAGGTTCCGTTATGAAGGCATCCCGTCACTGTCGTAAACCAATGATCAACGCAGGTGATGGCGTTGGAGAACATCCATCGCAAGCTTTGCTGGACGTGTTCACCATTCGCGAAGAGATCGGCACCGTCAATGGCCTCACCATCACCTTAGTGGGTGACCTCAAGAACGGAAGAACAGTGCATTCCTTAGCCAGACTTCTGACCCTCTACAACGTCCAGTTGCGTTACGTCAGTCCACAGAACCTCAAGATGCCCAACCACATCGTTCAGTACGTGAAATCAAAGGGCATTTCCCAAGAGGAGTATACCAGCTTGGAATCAGTCCTCCCCGACACCGACGTTCTCTACATGACCAGAATTCAAAGGGAACGATTCGACACTGACGAGGAATACAAAAAGGTAATTTATTTAGATAATTGCACAGTTGCATCTCAATGAATGAATACATACAATGATACAATTTGTCTACTGCTGTGGATTATTTTGGGTTGTTACAAATATATATTGGGGTAAATAAATACATAATGAAGTCCCATCCAAAACGTAAAGTCAACAAAATAAAATCTCATGTAGTGTACATTCCCATGAACGTACATTATAAAGATGCTGACTGTACCATGTTTAATAATTCCAAAAATAAATACTTATTAATCTAATGTGTGTATGTTTCAGGCGTGCGGACATTTCGTGGTGACGCCGAAACTGATGACCAGGGCGAAGAGGAAAATGGTGGTGATGCATCCGCTTCCGAGGGTCTTTGAGATCAGTCCCGATTTCGATTCGGATCCGAGGGCCGCCTACTTCAGACAAGCCGAGTGCGGAATGTACGTTCGTATGGCCCTTCTGGCCATGGTCCTCGGCAAATGCTGATCGGGGTTTTGCAATTTTTTTATCAAATGACTTTTGTTATAAAATATAACTTTTTATTACCAAAAATAATGTGTTTCCTTAATTTAGTCCTTAATTATTAAGTTTTTAGTAAGGAATAGTCGAATTTATCTGTAGCCTTTGTAGTATCTGAAAGATTTGTATGCGTCGTATCCGTGGACCAATCCAACCAAAATCCCCATCATCTTTAAAGAAATTCTTAAGTTAATGTACTACATAAACAGTTAACCAATGATTTGTAAAGACACTGAGCTTATTTTACTTGTTAAAAATGCGCGAAACTTGCCAAGTAAATCGTAAAGTATACCGCGTAAAGAGATAAGAGCAATAACAATCGCAACGAGTGTTTGTCAAGTATCGTGCAGTGATTAATAAGTAAGTCTAAAGCAATATTCCGCATGAATGACCCATAATTGATAAGGTGCACGCGTTTGCATTTGGAATCGGTTCATTCATCAGGTTATCTATCAAGTTTGTTTCCTCGTCCCATTTACCAACTACTCGATTTTTTTCTCTCCTAAACTTACGTAAGCTGCCGTCATCGCAGGGTACACCTCGAAGTGCGGTGTTATCACGTACTGGGCGTAGAGGAAGGTCTTCACCACGAATCCGAGGTACAGACTAGAGCTTACGTAATTGAAAGCCGCCACCGAATTGAACACGAATTCCTGGGAAAATATTAATAGTATATTAATGCTATATTATTAGTAGTTTATCTTAGCGATTTCCTCAATAATAATAATCGAGATAAATAATAGTCTATTAATGGAAATCGTACGGTTCGACGAATCTCAGTTCAAAATTTATTTCCAGAAAAACTATAATCCGAGTTATTAAATTTATTGCGGTTGTCATAGCAACAATTAGCTTAATCCAGAGATTGTCTTTAATACAGGTTGTCATAGAAACAATAAGTTGTTTTTGTTGATTGACACTTACGAATATCGATTGTCTGATGAGACTTGCGGTTTTGTAGGATACTAGGTAGCATACAGACAGCAGGAAAGTGTTCATCAGGCACCAGGCTACAGTCGTTACGAAGCCTTGGTAGGCTACTCCCATCGTCGCTGCGTAGGATAAACCGAAGTTTACGGCCATACTTTGGCAGAAAGTGCCTAGGATCTGAAACGTATTAAGAAATTTAACAATATGCTCAAAGCTTTTACAGCATGTCTGCTCTTTCATTTCCATCAATTCCAATAGAGATGATGAAAGTCGAATGTATTTCGTTCAAAGTGTATGCTAATTTCCATGTTTCTAATTGCAGTTCAGTTGGATTTACAAATTTGAAGCTTCCTGCTATCAGATAATATAAAATATTGTAGACAAACAACTCAGTTTGGAAGAATGTACAATAATTTGCTATATTTTGTTTCTTTATAAAATCAATACTTTCTTCTAACTAATTCACAGATTCCTCTTTTTGGAACGCAATTTAAAGAATCAGAATAATTTCTTAACTTTATTTAAGGACAGTTTTGAATAGAAGTTAAAGATCTGCAGTGAATTAAGAAAATGAACAAAATATTTAAGGCTTTTCCCGATTCACGTCTTCCAGTTTCAAAATAGATTCTTCATTATGTGAACGAAATTTAAAGAATTAGAATAACTCCTTAACTTTAGTTAAGGACAGTTTTGGACAGAAGTTAAAGATCTGCAGCTAATTATGAAAATGAATAACGTGTACAAGGCTGTCAAGATTCACGTCTTGCAGCTCAAGAAATAGATTTCTCTTCATGCGAATGAAATTTAAAGAATGTGGATAAACCAACGACCAGATTTAAGCAATTAAGATTTTAACAGTCAAGATCTGCAGTGAATTAAGAAAATATACAAAATATTTAAGGCTTTTCTCGATTCACGTCTTCCAGTTTGAAAGTAGATTCCTCTTTATGTAAACGTAATTTAAAGAATTAGAATAACTTCTTAACTTTAGTTAGGGACAGTTTTGGACAGAAGTTAAAGATCTGCAGCGAACTATGAAAATTAATAACGTGTACAAGGCTGTCAAGATTCACGTCTTGCAGTTCAAGAAATAGATTTCTCTTTGTGTGAACGGAATTTAAAGAATTTGGATAAACCAACGGCCAGAAATTAGCAATTAAGATTTTAACAGGCTTATTTAAGGCTTTTCCCGATTCACGTCTTCCAGTTTGAAAATAGATTTCTCTTTATGTGAACGGAATTTAAAGAATTTGGATAAATCAACATCCAGATTTGAACAATTAAAAGTATACTAACTATTTCTAGATTCACGAGTTGCAGTTTTGCAAATAGATTCCTCACATAAAGTGAACGAAAAACAACAAATTATTTATAGAAATTTCCAATGAAATAATCTTAATTTTAATGAATTATAGAGAAATTGTCGCATTTAAGTAAGGCGTGATAAATATGTATCAATATTTATCAATGAATTTACTATTTGTTATCAGCTTTACATCCAATGTTGTTTTTACGAACCTGAAATTCTTTATATTGTATTCAAATTGAGAGTAAAACGAATTTGTAAATGTTTTAATATAACAATTATCAATAGTATTTTTATATAGAAATTGTATACTTTATTGATTACTAACTCAATGCTTTTAATAATTTCAATTTTCTTGTTGTATTTTCATATAAACTGATAATATTTATTGGTATTTAGTCTATTTTCTTCAGCTTCTATTTGTTAATTATATTTATAAATGAATTCACAAAATAAGTACAGAAAAATTTGAAATTCTCATCAAATGTTGATCGAAATTATTGAACGGGTTTTTTAATAATTTAATTATAAAAGTATGCAAATCCTGTAGTCAATACCCCTTGATATGATTGTAGAATGAACTTAGTTTATTACACAAAAACTGAAATCTGTTTCAATTAGATAAATTATACAAAAAAAATGAATGAAAGTGTTACCTAATCCTTGGATTATTTTGGCTGTCCACTCGCACTTTAAATACAGGATGAGTTAGATTGACCTTTCGACTATTACATACCACTTTTATATCGTTTTAATTCTAGCTAAACCATTACATTATTGTTTGTAACTAATTTCACGTATTCCACGCCAATCTAATCTTAGCGAATTCATTAAGTTGAAAGCCTTTTCTTCGAATTGTTTTTACGTCCAATTCTTTCTAAACTAACTAACTTCAACTGTATTTATGTATAAGTTGCAATAGTTGTTTATACGTACGATTTCGACGATTTTCAACAATCCGTTTTCGGTCTTCAAAAAGTTGATGTTTATGCAGGTGAAACAACGGCAACAGCAGCACTCTATTCCCGGATTATTCCCACCCATCATTTTTTAGCAATCGAATATTTCGTTTCGTCTTTCGCTTCAACACTCAGTCTATGCAGATGGACTGAGTCTGAAAACGTTCACTCGTGCTCGTGCCAGTTGTGGGCTTTGCGGGAGACTCTTATTTTTTTCCTTCAATTAGGGTGAATCTATTTTTGGATACTCTTTATTTCCTGCTCAGCTGTTCCAAACATAACATGATTAACTTGAATTTCGTATTTGCATATTTCGGAGATGCATTCACATTTATTTCTATTTTAAACTGAAAATGGACGATGATTGTAATGTCCGGTGAAGAGTTGCGGCGTCTGGCGATCCGGGAGGTCAATGCTACAAAACTGTTGGGAAAAACGGTTCTCCGGATAAATAAACTTTCGCGTTTAACGCGAAAAGAAAACCTGTAAATGCAGTACAAAAGATACAAAAAAAAAATGAAGGAGACTCAAAGTCATGGTGATCGCAATGGAACGTCTTTTATTCTTGTATCCAATCGAAGAATTTCAATAAGGAATTCAAAAAAAATTAAAATTAAAGTTCAATAATAAACGAACTTCAGTTGTAAATTGTTAAATAATTTCAATAATTATGTTCATGTACACCCATACCTCGCTTTACGGCCTAGATACGTTTCACGAAAGTTGGCCGCAAAGTTAAAAGCCGTATAACGAATCAATTATTGCGCTTGCGCAAAATTGGCAACACGTAGGTATATCGACATGGAAAATAGTTTATTTAAGCCGTAAATCGAAAACGTGCCTTAATTGAAGAGAGCCGTTATAGCGAAATGCCGTATAAAGAGCGGCCGTATTTGAAAATGACTTTCTCAAAATATTAACAACTTTTATTACAACAATTACAAAAAATAAACAAACTTTATACCTTAAAAATGAAGAAATACAAAAGAAAAGAAGATTATAAACTTTGCAACAAAAAGGGATATTGACCATATTCATTTAATTAAGTAATATTAATTAATATAAACGTAAACAATTTCAAATCCTATAACATAAACGTCAAACAAAAAGGTTAACCTAAACGTCAACAGTAAGATAAACGTCAATCATTCATTTAATGTGGGTTATGATTTTCAAGCGTTTCTATGCACTTAAATATCAATAATTAATTCTCGTTGCAAAACAAAAGAGACAAAATCATGAAATAGTTATATAATTTTAATATTTATATTCAAAATATAATAAATATTTATCATTTCATTAAGTAATATAAATAAATATAAACGTAGACATTTTAAAATCCTATAACATAACCTAAACGTCAACCATAACGTAAAGGTTACACGTCAACAATAAACTAAACGGCAATCATTCATTCAATGTAGGTTACGTATAATTAGTTTAGATATTTCAAACGTTTCTAAAAATTTCAATATCAATAACAAATTCTTACACTGAAACAAAGTCATAAGTTCGTTGTTTTTTCTGTAGAAATGCATAATACTAGGTAAATTGTGTCAAATATTAACATTTTCCTGTTACAAACAATAATAAAAATAATCATTGAAATATTCAAAAATCTGCTTTATTTTTTTAAATTTACATTCAAATTGTTACTTTTGCATCAAAATATTTGCAATAACGGGAAAGTAAGCACGGTACTTTTTACGTAGGTCGAGATTTGCACCATTCAAATATGTGGCATTCCTATTTCAAAATTTGAAGTTGCACGTGAGATTAGGAGAAAACAATAACAAAATTATTCATTTTCAAATCGTAATCTGTAGAAATAAATCACGTTCACATTTTTATTTAATTTATTTTATTTATATAAAAATTTCCATATAATGACAATAATATTTATCGTATACGAATAAATGATACGACTTACTTTATATATTAGTATACTTTCCTGTTTGTTTGTAGAAAGAAACTCATTTCTGTTCTGTTAAAAACATAATTTATTAATTTAAACTTCTTTAATAAGGCTAAATGTCTTTCTACCCCTACTTTATTAACTGTTAATAGATTTCCTAAAGGATTTTGTTAGGTTATGTTTGTTTTGTAAGATGTAACGTGTCATATTTCAAAATGAACCTAACCTTACAAAATATGTTTAGATTTCAGGAAACTTTGTGGTTTAATTACCAATGGAACAATACATTCTGTAAAGACATTTATTTTGCATTAGTTCGTGTGTTTTCTGTTTCTGAAGCATTGTTGTTTCGCTTGCGTGCGTATTTAAAAGATGCGAATAAGTGCTTCAGATTTATTTTTAGTGGATGCAAATACGTCTTAAAATAGAGGAAGACAAGGAATATATAATACGAGAAACAGAAGGCTGATGCATGTGATGTGTAATACTGCTTGTCGGTAATTTTAGGTTGGATGGTTGAATGAGGTTAGGTTTATATAAAGTATGAGGTTGGATTGGGATAGTTGTTTTATTTTATGTTTAAAAATCAATGGAAAAAAGTTGTGTATGTTGAACGTTTATTTGGAATAAATATAAAAAAATAAATAACTAAATAAATAAATAGGATTATTAATGAAAATCAGTTGCTCTTGGAGGATTTGCAGATTCCTTGGGCATCCCTCTCGTATCCCGGTCCGCACTGTTCGAACTCCGCCCCGATGAGGCTCAACTTCTCCTTCTTGCTTTCGGCCTCCACGGTTTTCTCCTTCAGCTTCCTGTTCCTCTTCAGCAAAACAACCGTTTCCTCCCCGGGAACCGAGACAAAGTAAGCCCTGCTCATCCTTCTCCTCTTCTTGTTCCTCAGCAGCGCGATCTTCGGGGACACCAGCACCTTGTCCCCGTCGTTTCCGTCCTCGTCCGGATGCAATTTAGCCAGATTGCTCTTGCTGATGTCCACGTGGTACGGAGCGGTCTTGGACTCGATGAAGGCCTCGGTCTCGTTACCCGGAACGGCCTCCGGTTTCGAATGCTTCCTCTTGTTGTTCCTCACCGCCGCATTCGCCCTGCTGAAGATGAAGTCCAGAAGGTCGTTGGCGCCTCCCGCACCTCCACCCAGCGTCGACGGGATGCTTCCCTTCTGCGAAGGCGAGATCACCAGGATGACGAAGTTCTCGAAGTCCGTCCTCACGTTCACCTTGCCCTCTTGCCTCTGGTCGTACTTGACGTGGGCGGGATGCGAGAGGACCGACGTCCCGACGACGGTCAAACTGATGGCAAGA
>JAFMTC010000219.1:320291-334538 GCA_018845635.1 Nicrophorus orbicollis
TTTCTCCGTAGATAACGGAATCACCATCATCGTCCACAACAACAAACTTCTTCTTTGCATGACCGACAAATCATCGCCAAATTAACGACTTCTCCTTCCGCCGTATCGTCTTCATCTCCCATCCTTGTCGTACAGGCTTCAGTCTCAATGTCTCTCGCTCAATTTTGACCTACTGAACTCTCCTCTTATCGAGGGATCTAGTTCGATTGCTCAAATAATCAATACCGGATCGGAAAAGTAAATTAGAACAGCTAAAATGATGGTCAATACAATTATGTGTAATTTGTGGAAACTAGGATATTCATACAGAGTGTCCATTCCTTCACAAATTTCCGAAATCAAATTAAGAAACTAAGACATTCAGAAAGAGTGTTTAATCTATTGCAAATTTCCACAGATTTTCCAAAAACAAATTCAAAGTGAAAACTACGGTATTCAGACAGTATTCAATCCTTTTCAAATTTCTTCAGTTCTTTAAACTAAATTTAAAGAGAATACTAGGATATTCAATTCTCTACAAATTTCTGAAGTTATTCCAAAACCCAATTATATGTTAAAACTTGGACATTATTGCTTTGCAAATTTCTGTAGATTTTCCGAAATCAAATTAAGAAACTAAGATATTCAGACAGACTGTTTAATCTATTGCAAATTTCCACAGATTTTCCAAAAACAAATTAAAAGTTAAAACTACGATATTCAGACAGTATTCAATACTTTTCAGATTTCTTCAGTTCTTAAAACTAAATTTAAAGAGAAAACTAAGATATTCAAACAGTATTCAATCCTCTACAAACTTCTGAAGATATTTCAAAACCAAATTATATGTGAAAACTTGGATATTCAAACATTATTGCTTTGCAAATTTCTGTAGATTTTTCGAAATCAAATTAAGAAACTAAGAAATTCAGACAAAGTGTTTAATCTATTGCAAATTTCCAGAGATTTCCCGAAAACAACAGTGAAAAACTTGGATATTCAGAAAGTATTAAATCCTTTTCAGATTTCTTCAGTTCTTTAAACTAAATTTAAAGAGAAAACTAGGATATTCAAACAGTGTTCAATTCTCCACAAATTTCTGAATATATTCCAAAACCCAATTATATGTGAAAACTTGAATATTCAGACATTATTCAATGTTTTGCAAATTTCTGTAGATTTTCCAAAATCAAATTAAAAATGGAAAATTAGGACATTCAATACGTTTCAAATGTCTACAGCTTTTCCGAAACAAAATGTTCACTTTCATACTAATCTTAGTTATTATATAAATACAAATACATAGATAATCAATACAAAGAAAGAACAATAATGCTAATTGCTTCAAAGGGCTATAGTCCATAGGTCTTTCTGTCCCTTTTCAAAGATTATTACTAAAACAATATTGAATATTTAAATTCTTTTTTAAAAAGTGCTTTTTCTTATAAAAGATCCATAGATTGATGAAATTTCCGTTATAAAACCGATATTTACGAATTGTGTTTGAGCCATGCTCGCAAGTAGGTGATTCTGTCAAAGAGCGAGAACGAAACAGGGTCAATGTATTGGTAACACCCTGTAGATCGAGAGGAGAGGAGAGCGTGCATGTGTGTGTAATATTGTGATCGTTTGCCCTCGGGTGATGGGCTTTTTTGCATGCAAGCGATGATCTCTCCAGGCGAAGAGAGAGAAATAAGGTTCGAAGACCTGTAGCGGTTTAATCAAGTTTACAAAATAAATACCAAGCAGCAGAAGCAGTGGAAGACGAGAAGAAGAAAAAACCTCCCACCGTGTGCTGCGTGTCCATTTCTTGACCTTACCGGAGACATCAGCAGTCCAGCATCAACTGCCAACCAAAGAAGTACCATCGAGCGAAATGCATCTGAGGATCGTGCAATTCTTGGCGATCTGCCTGCTGGCATCTGCCGCACCGAGGTCGAAAAAAGATTCGGCCACTTACGACCAGAAGCAGACCGGAGATTACAACATCCACGTCCATCTGAAGGACTTCCAGATCATCACAATCCTCGGAGACGATTCCGTCGATGAAGTAAGTGACGAAGTAGGAGATAATTCAAATGATTGCTTATTATTTTACAGGACGACAGTTTCTACGATTACGACGATTCCGTCTTCACCATAAAACCGACCGGCAGCTCGACGACCTCTAAACCGGATGTCACCACGGAAGGAAGCGACCATCCTTATCCGATCGTGTCTCCAAGCACGACGGAGAAGGTTGTCGAGAATGCGGAGAACGCCACGAAACCGGACTGGGTTAACGGTATGATTCCGGTGGTCGTGCAGCAGGAGGCAGCCAGCAGCACCGCGAAGGTGGACGTCAAGGTCGACGCGGAGGACGATAAGAAGACGTACCCTGTAACGAACGTTGCCATCGTCCCTGCTGAAGACATCGGGACTGAAGCTCCAACGCACACGGCCTTAGGGGAGATCCTTCATTACAAATGCGCTCAAGGCTTCTCCAAGGATAAGAGAGGAAGATGCAGAAAAGTAAGGCGGACCACGCAACTTCCGTAAGGCGTACCGAAAGCTTAACACCAACGCAATTTATTATACAAAAAAAACAACTTTCTTCGAATTGCAGATTGGGGATAGCCAGGTTCGCGTCCAGCCTGATGTCGAGGATTCGCCAGAACGCCTCTCTGATGGGACCCGTTGACCACGAGGTCGAGACCAACTGAAAACTGAAAGACAATATGTTTAAGAGCTGAAAAAGTATACATTTGAAGCTTGAATTTTCGTTGCCATTTAGGAATTACTTCGCATCAGCCAACGTTCGTCTAGTTTTTCTTTCTGTTCTTTTAAAGATTAGATGATGGAGTTCTCTCAACTTTCACGAAGCAATTCTTAAATATAATCCATGTCTTTTCATACATATTTAATACAAACACTATTTATTAAAAGAAATAAACTTTTTACATATACTTGTTCATCATTTAATTCTAATCCTTCTCAAGAATATCTAATTTTTCAACAATTATATTAACATTTATTATTTTGAAATAAATGACAAATTGTAAGTTTTTATCAGGAAAAAATGAATAATTTGTTACAACGAATATAAAACTGAAAGATGTTAAACAATTTTATGGAAAATACCGACAAATACCGACATTTATACAAGTTTAGCAATGATTGAAGAATTTGATTGAAATAATATAAGATGTTGAACAATTTTATGCAAAACCTTCTAACATATACAAATAATTTTACAAGTTTTTATCAACAAAACCGAAGAATTTGTTACAAATAATATGAAACTGAAAGATGTTGAACATTTTTATGGAAAACCTTCTAACAAATACAGATACTTGTACAAGTTTTTATCAAGAAAAACCGAAGAATTTGTTACAACTAATATAAAACTGAAAAATGTTGAACAATTTTATGGAAAACCATCTACAAATACAGATACTTTTACAAGTTTTTATCAAGAAAAACCGAATAATTTGTTACAAATAATATGATACTGTAAGACGTTGATCAATTTTATGGAAAACCTTCTAACAAATACAGAGTTTACTCAAGTTTTTATTATGAAAAACTGAAGAATTTGATACAAATAATAAAAAACTAAAAGACGTTGAACAATTTTATGGAAAACCTTCTAACAAATACAGATACTTTTACAAGTTTTTATCAAGAAAAACCGAAGAATTTGTTACAAATAATATGAAACTGTAAGACGTTGATCAATTTTATGGAAAACCTTCTAACAAATACAGAATTTTACTCAAGTTTTTATCATGAAAAACTGAAGAATTTGATACAAATAACAAAAAACTAAAAGACGTTGAACAATTTTATGGAAAACCTTCTAACAAATACAGATACTCGTAGAATTTCAATAATATCAAAATCAAGTATTAAAAGTGAAATAAACTATAACTGGTTTAAAGGATAAGATAATTCCATATTTATGATATAATAAAAAGAGAAGAAATGCGAATATATTTATTATTTATACTTTGCAGCAAAAAAAAGCAAAACAAATCAGATTAACAAGCAGAAAACTTGTTTCATAAACGAGAAGTCTTCCAAGAAAAGTACTTCTTTGAGTTTATCTTGAAAATCTGCAACTGTATTTACCAATAAAAAAAATAACAGTAAATTTATAAAAGTTTTATCTCTTAAGTAAATTAACGTTAATTAATGTTTATTGAGTTAAATTTGTCTTGTTTTAAAAGCGGATTTTCTTTATTTTACACATTCTTCTAGCGTTTTATTATAAGAGTTTGTAATTAACAGTAAATGAATGTCGGAGAAACAGTAAAGCCCAGTTATTACTTTCTAGAAGACATAATAAACGTTATTAAACTGAAATTCTTGTTTTAAACTGTATGTTGTAACAGTTTAATTAAAATGCATTTTAATTACATTTGATAATAATAAACATGTTTTCCAATGATAATACAAAGCAAAATGTAAACATAATTATAAACAAATTATATATCAATAACCAATGCAAATTTATTTAAATTTGTTTTAAATTGGTTCTAATAAGTAACTAATTGATTGTTTATTTTATAACTTTATTGATTTAAATTCGATTTTTTTTCAACTGCTATATAATACACAAGTCCTGTTCAAACTGATTCAAAAGTAGAAATTCAGAAAATGTATTTCACTTATATGCAACATTATTTACGTTAAAGCTGTATAATAAAATATTTATAGAAGAAATTATACTATTACATAACATATTTAACTTTGACAGGTGTCATATAGTGTCAGTTCACAGGTGTAATGTAATGTCAGGTGACAGGTGTCATATTAAGCATCGAGGATATTGGTTAAAAATATTATCTTTTTGTTTACATAATTTGGCTGGTAATAATAACTATTAAATTGATATAGTACTCTAATTGCTTTAAGTGTTAATTAAACCACAATTTGTAAATTAAATTTGAATGTTAAAATGTCTACTTTATTTATCTTAATTTAATAATTTTTCATGAGAATAATTAGTTTTAATTGAATGTAATTCTTGAATTGCATTAAGTGTTAATTTAACTACAATTTGTAAATTAAATTTGAATGTTTAAATACATGTTAGACACGTGTCTACTTTTTGAAAGTAGATAATGTTAATATCTTAATTTACTATTTTTTTCAAGAGAATAATTCGTTATAATTTAATGAAATTCTTTAATTGCATTAACTGATAATTAAAACACAATTTGTAAATCAAATTTGAATGTTTAAATACATATTGCAGTGACATCTGTCAATTATTTGACAGTTTAGAAAGTTTTGTACTAATACACTAATTTTCAAAGAAACAATAAGTTTTAATGTTATATTATACTTTAAGCGTTAATTAAACAACAAATTGTAAATGAAACGAATATTTGAACACAAACAACAGAGACATCTGCAAACTGCTGAAGAAAACAGAAGTTTGACGGAATCACCAAGAGATGGCACAAGTGTAGAGATAAATACAATGTGGTCATCAAATGTCAGTTGGTGCGAAACAGTGATGTGGCTTTCGTGAAAGTGGTTGTCAAAGTGCGATGCCAAAATGACCAGTTTAAAGTTACTTTATTTTGCCCTTTTCATCGTCCAGAATGCATACGAAACGCACACGGCCATCTCGGATAAGCGCCTCTGCGCAAACCCAGACTGTTCAGGTGAGAATCACCTCGAAAATTTTGATATGAAAATTCTTGATTAACCTAAATTCGCACGTATTTACCTAAACGTCAGGGGCCCCAAACGTATAAACAAATGCAAGTGTTTCAGACATTCCAAAACACCTGTATTTCATAGTTTAAATACCATGGAAAAGGATATGTGTTCACTTGGACGATCAATGCATTTGCATTCACTATCACAGTTATCAGCGAAAATTGGGTCTCAATGCTTATATATATAGATGTTTAAGTTGTATTAATCACAAGGGGAGGCCTTATTTTGTATGGAAATATGAATACAATTGAATGAATTGCTTAACAAAGTTGGTGTTCTTATGGCCATATTGCTGTTTCTTGCAATAAACCATTTTAAATTTAGATTTAGTTTACCTTTACTTGTTTATTCTAGAACCTTTCATGTGTAATTTGATCAACTAATGATGTTATTTACATATGAATACTGACTTTGCTCCAAGTTCAACTAATGATTTGATTACTTTTATCCATTGTACAGTTCCTAAATGAACACAAACTTTGTTATCTCTTAGTTTAGTCATTAAAAACTTCATTAAATTTTGTACTTTCATACATCATTGTCTTTTAAAATAATTTACTCAGAAAAAGTATTTCTTTTAATACACAATTTATTAATTACTTTATGCCAAAAATCGATATTTTTTGGAGCTTGTAAAGCACGTAACGTGTTTCGCTGTTGAATCATTCATAATTAGTGTGTAGCACGTATCTTGTTTAGGTGAAAGTATAATCAATTGTTTGGCACCTTGGCAACAAGTAAATATCTTAAAGGCGCCATAATCTTAGCGATCTTTGATCACCGTGTAAAAATAAACGAAAGATTCGCGCATTTCTTCTTTAACTTTTATATAAAGGAAACGCGAATGATGTAATGCAAACCCTCATAGTTTGATAATCTAATTAGATTAAATGAGAATCAAATTAACTACTTTTTGATGTTTTAACTAGACTTAAACTAGATTCTTTCTTTTATCTGAAGGAAATGTGAATGATGGATTTTTAAATTGTGTTCTCAATCTTATAAGATTATTTTGCATAACGAGTTATTTTCTTTTTGTTCAATTTTTATCTTTTTAAGTGCTCCATTTATTTTACGTAAACTATGCATATTTCACGGCTCGAAAATGGAGCTACTTTGTATAGCTTATGGCACACTTTCCATTCGACTTTAAAGTGTGCCATAAGTTATTTAAGACGTGCATGCGAGGTGCCATTAATAGGTTCGTAATTTGAGGTTGTTCTGCAGGGAAACCGGGAACAGAAGACAATGAGAAAGAGACACGGAAAGTGCTCGTAATTGGATAATTGTAAGATCGAATTGTTTGCAAGTCGACAAACGCAAATACCGGATATTTATAGAAGATCTCCTTTATAAATAAACAAACCGACGTTCGTGACCCATTGATGGATTTAACGAATGGAAATACATATACGCAGTTAGGTTCTTCTATTTTTGCTTGAAAAGTAATCATCAAAAATAATGTTGTTTTGTTGATGAAACGTTATGAAGTGGAATATGAATCGTTGCAGATATTTCTTTAGACTTTATTGTAGGAAGTTTATCTTTGTTTCGTGTTGAACATTGAACTAGTTTGTAATGAAAACAATTTGTTGTTGTGTTTAAAAGATATAACAGTATGTAATTGATATGATTTGGAGTGATGTTAGTACATTGAAATAGTTTGTGATGAATACAATTTGGTGTTGTATTAATAAATTGAAATTGTATTTGTTGATGTGATGTTAATGATATGTGTTTGTTGCAGAGATTGTAGCGACGGCTAAATCGATTTTGAACTATTCCGCAATGGAGAAGGGTATGATCTCGTTTCCGAGGAATGCGGATCTGGAGATCTACAGCAAGTCTGCAGGTAGCAACATGGAGGTGTGGGGCGCCAGCTACAACGGCAAACGGGGCTACGTGCCGGTCAGCCACATCAGGGAGCAGCGCATCAAGATAAAGAACCTCAATTTCCTGGTGGACACCGAGTTCGCAGATCCGCAAGAAGTGCCTTCCCTTCAAAAAGTGATTTCCGACGAGAAGCAGCGGATTGAAGACCTGAAGCCGTCCACGGTCGAAGACGACCAAAACATTGTCATCGACGGAACAACGATTCCCGTCAATCCAAGCGCAACGCAAATGCCTATGCCTGTCACCAATGTGCCTTCAAGTTTTTACGATAGCGCGCCGGAAGCTAGCAAAGTCCTCCAGACGGATACACCGGTGATGTACGCCGTGACGGAGGGACCTTCGGAGAATCTGGAAGATGCAAGCAGCGAGATACCCAACGAACGAGATCAACAACTTGCAAATTCGGATGATGACCAGAAATCGGAGGCAGAGGTTCAGCGGGAAATTGAAGCCGCCAAAGTTGAAGACAACTTCTTGGAAGATTTCAGGGTGGATGAGCAACCATTGGAAGTTTTCAATGATGAAGAAAAACCTTTGGAAAATGATATTATTGAAGATAAACCATTGGTAGACTTTAAGATTGAAGAAAAATCAGTGGATGGTTTTAAATTCGAAGATTCCCAGGTGGAAGAGATTGAAAAGAAATCAGAAGATTTCGATAATAAATATAGCACCGATAAGCCTCTTGAAAAAGAATTGGAAGACTCGAAGATCGTGTACATCACCGAACAACCAACGGAGGAAACTAAATTTGAGTACGCTGATGACGCTTTTAACGGAACTCTCCCTGATGCTCACGAGGATAAGTTGCCTGAGGAGGATGACGGTAAGAATACGATGCCTGAAGCTATTGCGGAGCACGAAGAGAACGACGTTAAGGAGATGTCAGCTGAAAACGTAGATGTTAAGGAAGATGTTGCCTTACCCGAAAATTTTAAGATGAACTTACTCGTAGAAGATGGTGTTATGGTTAAAGTGGATGAAGTATTGACTGAAAACGAAAACGATTCAAAGGTAAATCTTGTAGCAGAAGATATCGTAAAACTAGAGGACGTCAAAGGTGGAGAGGAAAAGTTACCTGCAGTGGATAGTGTTGCTGCAGAAGATGTTGAAGCTCCATCTTTAACTCTGAACATGCTGAACTCTGGATGGAATTATTTGAAGGAAGCTGGTTCTAGTTACTCTGAGGTCAAGGATTCCGATTTGCTTGATTCCACGGAAAGTGAATTGCCGAAAATAGAAGAATTGGATGATAATAATAACAGTCACGAAGCAGCGCCCATTGAAGGTAACTCCTGGTTTTTCAGCTCCCCCAAACCTGAGGAGATTAAGCCTATTGTGGATGAAGTTAAGCAAGAGGAAATCCAAGCTTTTGATGATTATAAGCAGGATGAAATAATTGATAAACCTGCAATGGAATTGGATCCAAAACCTGAGGAGATCGAACCTGTTGAACATGAAGTTAAGCAAGAGGAAATCCAAGCTGTTGATGATTATAAGCAGGATGATAAACCTGCTATGGAATTGGATCCAATTGAAGAGGAGGAAACCAGCGAGGAATTGTTGGAAAGGGAGGAAAGCGAAAACGTAAACGGTATTGAAGAAACTGCTGAAGCTACGAACACAGAAGTTCCTGCTGCTGTGAATGAGGAGAGCGTTGAAAATGAGGTGCAGGGTTCTTGCAACGCAAATCCATTGCTTACGCATTGCAACGTGGACGAGAAACCTGCCAAAGAGGAGTCCAGTCTCTTCGATTTGGCACGCATCGGCGATCTTATTATCACCATCACCGTGTCCGGATTGATAACTGTCATCTTCCTCTGGGGTTACATGGTAATAACAAATATGAACAAGGAGGCGCCGCTCGTAGCGAAGGTCAACAACTTGGAGAAGGCTCTGCAGGTGACCAAAGCTGAGAACCAACTGCTCACCGATAAAGTGGCTGACGGCATCAGCAGCGAGAATCAGGAGCAGCTGAACGCTAGTTACAACGCTGTGATAACAGAGCTTGAAGGAAAATTGGAAGAATTTAGCGCCACCAAGAATATGCTGGAGGAGCAAGTTGCATGCCTGGAGAAGGAACTGGAGAATTCGACAGAATTAGGATTGGAGCTCAACAAGATGCTCACCGAGGTGCTGGGATCGCAGAACAAGAGCGAAACGCTTATGGACAACATCGAGCAGCTGCAGAAACAACTGGTGGAGCAGCAGATGACCATCAACACGATAAACGCCAATTTGAATGAGAAAGACACGGAGAATCACGAGCTTCAGCTGGATCTGGAGATCAACAACAAGAAGGTGGTGGATCTGCAGGCGGAACTGGATAAAATGGTGTTGAATCTGCTGAAGATCGAGGAAGAGAAGGAGCAGAGCCAGAGCAAGTACGAGGCGGAGATCGTGGAACTCAAAGAATCCAGAGATAAACTCAAGGAGAGTTACACTGCGAAGAAGGTTTACCTGAACACGGAAATGGCGAAACTTCAGAAGAGCTTGGAAGAGACCAAACGTAATCTGGAGCTGAAGACCAGCGAATTCGACCTGCTCAAGGAGTCGCTCAAGTCCGGCGACGATTCCACATCGACGCTCGATCTGAACGCTCTGAAGGCGGAGATGAAGCAGCTGCAAAAAGAGAAGCACGATTTGAGTGAGAATCTGCAGAGGAAGCAGGAGGCGATCAACAACTACGAGAAGCAAATTGATAACTCTATGAAGGAGAGGCAGTGCTACAAGGAGAAGTACGAAGAGGCGGACAAGGAGAAGCTGGAGGCTCTCACCAAACTGGAAGTTTTGGGCAACTACTTTAAGGAGAAGGAAACGGAGATGCAAAAGTACGCAACAAACATTGAATTGTAATAAACAGTTTAAATAATTTATAATTTTACGCAGGGAATTGAATAAACACGAGTCGAGATGGTCGGAGAAGCAGGGAGAGGCCGTGTCAACGAGCGAACGAATTAAATTCATGCAGGAGGAATTGCAGAATTACAAGTAATTTAGTTATTTAGTAATATTTAGTCTTTATTATCAACTACAGATTCCATAGTTTTGATTGATTAATGAATGATGATGTTTTCAGAGCGCAGAATGGTACTTTGCAGCAGGAAATTGTGTCTCAGGAGGTTGACCTGAAGAGCCAGATTTCGGTGTTGGAGAAGAAGGCACACGAGAGCTGGGTTTCAGCACGTCAAGCGGAACGGAAGCTAGAGGAGGCCAAGCAGGAAGCGGCGCAACTGAGGAACAGGTTGACGTTGCGTGAACGGAATTTGAACAATGAGGACAAATCGCAAAACCGTAAGAGTTGTATTATTATTATGTTGTTAATAACTCGCAGTTTAAGAGTACCATAGAGAATGTTATGTTCATAGATTTGATCTTCTCAGGTTTAGGTCCGTTGGAAATGAATGGAGATCACACATTGTCGCCGATTCACATGGAGGCGCCCGCTTCTCCGCCTTTGCTCTTCGGCGGAAGGGATCTGACCACGTCTCCTCCCCTGCCCTCGATGGCCCATTTCATGCCACCCCCGCCTGGGGTACCTTTTCCACCAATGCCGGGTGTTCCTCCTTTCATGCCACCTCCTCCGAACATGTTCCCTGGCGACCATCGTCCACCTCCTCTCGGCAGGATGTCCTCGCCACCAATCAACAGCCGATATTCCCCGGATTCCAGAGCCTATTCCCCCTACGATAGGAACACCCCATCACCACCGGACAGCTACTACAATCCGCCTCATCGGAGCTACAGCCCCTACAACGGCAGAGACGAAAGAGATAGACGAGACTACAAGAAACCCGGCAATAGGAACAGCTTTAGAAACCACAAAGGTAATGCAATCTTCATTTCTATTTTTCTTTCAACTTGTCAAACTGCTTAAATTAATGTATACAAGAATTAGTTGTAGTCTGGTATCTAAAAGTAACAGAATAAGACATGCTAGAATAGCGAAAAGCTGAAGAAGAAAAGAGATCATTAATAATCAAAACTAAGGGCATTATAAAACACATATTCTGTTTTGTAATTGTTCTGTTCTTTCATGTACTGTTCTTAGTTATCTAGTCACAATTGATAATCTGGTATTTACAATATTTTATTATTTATTAATTGACTTTAAGTCAACTGAAGGTTTGTCTTTATTTTGGGTCTACTTCATTTGCCCGTCAATCATTTTCCCGACATCCGTTCGCCCGACATTCGTTTTCCCGACATCCATTAGCCCGACTATACCAAATTCCCTTTATTTTATATATGATTGTAGTTTGTAGTGACGATTGAAAACTTGATACAGTGATACACTATTTTGTTAAGTTTTAAGTCAACTTAAAGTTTATCTTTATTTTATTTATTAGTGTAGTCTAGTCACAATTGAAAACTTTGATACAGTATACAATATTTTATTAAGTTGAAGTCAACTTAAAGTTTGTCTTTATATTATATATGAGTGCGTTTACTAATGTTATTCTTAAAATTGAATTTCAGGTGGAATAAGTTCAGGAAACTCGGCCAACTCCAACGAGTCCTTAGAAAACATCAATAGAAACCATTCGAAAGTTTAGCGGCACGTCTCGTGCCGCCTCCGCCACAACAAATCTACAAGAATTCCCTGAAAATATTTGCGAAAAGAAAAAGAAGAAAAGAAAGAAAACAATAACATAATGATGATACGAATAGATAAAGAAAGTAATCAAATCCTAGTCAAATGTATTTGCGAATATATTTGCGAACACAATAAAAAGAAAATGCGAAAAGAGAACCTCACAGCTAAGTTATTTGCAAGAGGAAATATTACATGAAAATAATGAAACCAAGAGAATAGCAGATGTAAGGGAGCGGCGTGATCTCCCTTTCGTTTTATTTTTATATATATACAAAGAAAATGGAAATAACCGGAAGCAAGCGAAAGGAAACGATGATGTTGATGATGATAATAATAAGATTTTAAACGCATTTTTTTTGTTTCGGTTGTTCACGCTCAGTTATCTTCCTTGTTTCTTTTTATAAGACTATTATGTGGTGTAAATAGTAGTTGTTTAGATTGCCTTTTATTGTTTGTCTTCTTTGAAACTGTTGATACCTTCGAGGAGAAGAGAACATCGTACTAAAGGTAGAGGTGTAAGTGCTAAAACTGTGTGTATGATTCGAGGCAAGCAGCAGGCGAAAATGAGAATGCTGTGATTGTATTCAAAATGAAGAACCCGTGTGTAATTATTTTTATTATTTTATTCTTGTTTAATTTTTCGTTTTCACTGTTCGATAACCTCCCCCCCCCCCTCCAACGTACGTTATGATTATATGTTGTTTTTTTTTCTACTTGTTTCTTGTAAAGATTGAAAAACAATTGTACAGAACATAGCAAATAAATTGTATAGTATTAAATTGAACAGTTTACACTTTGATTTGTTACGTATGTTTCATTTCATGTAAACGTAAAGTGACCATACTTCCCGTTTTTGGATAGCCTGTCCTCAAAAATAGCTTTTGACTACTGAAATGAAACGTTTTCAGCAAAAATTTGGGTGGTGGTATTAACCGAAGTGTTAAGAAATGTATAACAGATGATAAGGGATTTGTTAATTGTAATCAAGTTACATAAGTTTTGATGAATTTTCACTTGTTTCTTAATGCATTACACAGTAAAAAGTGAAGAGAATGAAACACTGGAATGTTTCAACTGAAATTTGTTGAGTGGAATTGTTCCAACACTACTTTGAATCATACGAATTTTCATATACTTATTGAATACATTTCATGGTTTCCCAACATTAATACACTCATTAAGAGGTTACTTTTATAAAATACCTAAGTGTTAAGAAATTCAAAGTATAATAATAGGTGAAAAGGTTAATTGTAAACAAGTTTTGATGAATTTTCACTTATTTCTTAAAACATTACACAGTAAAAAGTGAAGGGAATGAAACACTGGGAATGTTTCAAATGAAATTTGTTGAGTGGAATTGTTCAAACACTACTTTGAATCATACGAATTTTCATATACTTATTGAATATATTTCATGGTTTCCCAACATTAATCAACTCATTTAAAGAGCACTTTTATAAAATACCTAAGTGTTAAGAAATTCAATGTATATTAACAGGTGAAAAAGTTATATAAGTTTTGTTGAATTTTCACTTATTTCTTAATGCATTACACAGTAAAAAGTGAAGAGAATGGAACACTGGGAATGTTTCAACTGAAATTTGTTGAGTGGAATTGTTCAAACACTACTTTGAATCATACGAATTTTTATATGCTTATTGAATACATTTCATGGTTTCCCAACATTAATGCACTCATTTAAAGGCTACTTTTCTAAAATACCTAATTGTTAAGAAATGCAAAGTATATTAACAGGTGAAAAGGTTAATTGTAAACAAGTTTTGATGAATTTTCACTTATTTCTTAATACATTACACAGTAAAAAGTGAAGAGAATGAACCACTGGGAATGTTTCAACTGAAATTTGTTGAGTGGAATTGTTCAAACACTACTTTGGATCATACGAATTTTCATATTATTGAATACATTTCATGGTTTCACAACATTAATCCACTCATTGAAAGAGCACTTTTCTAAAATACCTAAGTGTTAAGAAATTCGAAGTCTAATAACAGGTGAAAAGGTTAATTGTAAACAAGTTTTGATGTATTTTCACTTATTTCTTA